>JAGDQP010048599.1:0-14249 GCA_022664845.1 Lepisma saccharinum
TGTTGTGATCTGCACTGTACTTCACTATCATTGCTCATCCCACTTTCACTTGATTTAACCTACTTATATGATTATGAGCAAAGCTAATAATGGCCTAGTTTATGGATTTAAATAAATAAATGATTATAAAATATAGTAACTACTCTTAGCCCATCTACTTTCCCTATTATTCATACTCCCTTAAAATCCCTTCCCGAAATAGAGGGTATAGCCCTCTGGAGGGTGTAGCAAAAAAAAATTCGCCAACATACCAGCACAGGTACCAGGATCACCACCATATTCAACATTAGTCAACAGAAAACAAAGGAACATTGAAGCAGTATCACGGTCTCGCTCTCGTTCACCTCACACCGACAACTCAATATGAGAATAACCACCGTTAAAGAAGATACACACGATCAGTGAATCAGGATCAGACTCAGAGCATAGAATGAACATCAACGATCATGAGCAATTTCCGGAACTTTCTCCAAAACATTCTTTCCTTTTGACGAACTTTGACGAAAAATTCAGGAATCCAAATCTTCTCTTTCAACAGCTCAATAAGTACTTCAGTAGAGACATAATCGCTCGCATTATACCGACAAGAAACGGCATGATTATCCAATCAATTGATCCGGACATTACCACAAAAATACGCAACACACAGTTTTGAAATCTTCGGTCAATCAGCCAACTTAGCACGTCTCACTAACAAACCACCAAAGCAACCACCACCACCTCGTCGCCAACCTACACTTCCAGTCGTCATCAGAGGAGTGGAACCCACTATCTCCGACCGTGAAGTAGAATCAGAACTAAAACTTGAATGCTATTCCATTATCAAATGCATTCGCATCAAAACCAGAACCGGCGAGGCTAGCTTCACAAATCATCAAGAAACCATCAATGATCTCTTATCAAATGGCGCTCTCATCTATAAAAAGCATTGCCGTGTTGAGCCTTCACATTCATCACCACCACTTCCGATTCAATACGAAAAATGTCAAACGTACAACGATCATCGAACTTCTAAATGCACCAACAGCATCAAGTGCGGCTTCTGTTCAGAGTCTCACCTCACCAAATCATGCACCAACCTACAAAGACCTCCGAAACGCACAACCTGTGGTGAAGCACATCCCACCTTTAGTTACAAATGTAAAGCACGACCGACAGCGGAACCTACAAAACATGAACTCATCGTTCCGATCCGCACAACTGAAACTTCAGCACAAACTACAAGACCAGTCACTTCAATCTACCAACCGATTACCATTGATCAAGTTCTTGCTTTTATCACTGTTACTCTTCAAAATATCCATCCATTTCAACGCCATCACATCCTTCAGCAAATCCAATACGCAGCCAGATCAACCTTAAATGTCAACTTCAATGCAACCTATTCCGGCCCGTACGTTCATTTTCATGGTAGTGCTTTGGAGACAGAAGTGTAAACAAATCTCAACATTTTATCATTTGATCCTGATTATTATGGTTTTGACGTTTTTGTTCCTAAACATCCGCTCTCTCACCTCCCATAAACCTCTCTTCACACAACTTCTTCTCGAAGAACACGTCAATACATTTATACTTAATGAAACTCATCTCACCTCGAAACACAACTGTAAAATACCAGGACATACCCTATTACGTTGTGACAGTACCATACCAGCCCTTCGAGCAAATGGTGCAGTAGCAATAGGTTTTCCTCCATACATAGCCCGCAGGCAACACCAAGTCAACCTTCCTAACCTTCCAGAATATCTTATCACCATCATCTATTACAAAAGTATCTACATCACCATAGCGACCATATACATAAGGCCCGGCCACAATATTCCGAAAACGTTTTTCATATATATTCCAACAACTTTCGTCACTACATCATCATGGCCGTTGTTAACATTCACAGTCGCACAACTAAAGAAAAAACAGACTTTCAAAATCTTATAGAAACCATTCATCATATTCCATTCATCATATGTAATAAAAGCATGAACGAAACCAGTGCGAGAATTACATATGATAATAACCAGTGCTATGTTTTTTCTGGCGGTACGCTAGGATACGCCGTACCGGCACTTTTTTGGCTTAATTAAATTATTGTAAAAAATGCAAATATATAAATTGTCATATAAATTTGTAGTGAGTACCGGAACATTTCTTCGTAGAAAATAAAGCGCCGGTAATACCTATCCTTCTTCAAAACTTCATTCAGAAGGAGTAATGAAAATTAAGGAAATCCAATTCAAACTTAGCAAAAGAACAGCAACACCAACTGGTCGCTAGTGGGTTTACATGGTAATCTTGTCTGCTACCTCAAAAATCAAGTGAAATAATATTTACCAGGTCACAAAGAGTCGAAGAAGGTGGCTACTTGAGCTAAACTATCTCAGGCGTATGATTTCTTCTTGCAGATGCACATTGCAACTATGCGAGACACGTAACATGTCACATCATGGAAATGTAAAATGGTTTTCCTTCTGAAATGCATTCTTCTGAAAAGACATAACCATTAACCAGAATCTTGGAATGGCGTTCCTGTGGGTAAGTTCAAAGAGAATTTTACAGTAGAATGTGGAAAGCATAAGCTGACCTCGTTGAAATGCCATTTCTTTCTGCTGTTTAAGTTGCTGTATCCATAAATCTGCTGTAAGTCTCCCTCCTAAATCTCCACACCACCACCATAAAGGTTAGGTGATAGAACAGCCTCTGACTCAGTCATGCCTGCTTAGCCCTAAATATCATAAATGCTGTATCCCTATCGATGGAACTTTATGCTAATAGTAACTTCCCTATTACTGTAATAATATAATGAGATTGAAATTCATTCATCATAATTTGTAAAGCGTAAAAATTACTTCACATTTTTTTCGCTTCATTAAAACATACCGTGATATTCTCAAACATTACAAGGGGCAGTCAATATTGAATGAGATTGATCTTATGTTTTAAAAAATGGTTAAGGTATGATGTTGTAATTTGGTAGGAGTAGTAATTGATGTTTCTTTTACGGATCGACGAGAGATTATATTCATACGCCGTATAGGGAAGACCAATAATAAAACATTATCAGTAAGGTACAAAACATCGTGTACAATGGAAGGCTAGAAATATGTACAACGATAGACAGACTTTATTTTATATGGGAGGAGAGTGAATCAACGCTGAATGTGCTCAGAAGATTATGCAGTGTGTGCTGATGCAGGGTTAAACCGTGCAACAGTGTTCAGGCGGATTAAACAATTTAAGAATGGAGGTGAGTAAGCGCTCAAGGAATAAGTGCTGGATGACAGCATAGTGCAAGAACTCCTGGTGTGATTTTTCAGTTTCAACTATCCATGGAGTAATGTGTACATTGTTTCATGCTATATTCCAGTTTTTGACACTATCTCGTCTATTGCCACAAGGCTATTACTCATAACAATGAGTTTCACAGATTCAATCACACCAAGAGTTCTTGCACTACGCCCAAATCCATAACTCGTTCCTTTCAGCGTTGATTCAGGTCCACTCTTAAGTTGTTCAATCCATCTTAACACCGTCCCACGATTTGGAACTATATTATATAATCTTCTGTGGATATCCGGCGTTAATCCATAAAAAGACCAGGATTCCCATCATAAAAAATCATCCACTTTCCATAAAAACCGTCCACTGTAGTCCATATTTCTCGCCTTCCCATTGCACACGACGATTCGCACCTAACTGAGGATGTCTTCTTATTTGTCCTTCCCTATGCCACGTGCGAATATCACTTCTTGTAGATCTGTAAAAGAAACATCAAATTACACCTCAACTACTTCTTAATATTGACTGATTCTCGTACAAATTATTTCCAAATAAAGAACAATTTTTCACTTCTACACTGTCAATAATTCACTTTTTATATACTTTTGTGCGCGTCTTCTTTAAAATTGCCATATTTTTGTGTGCAAGACTGTTAAATACTGAGTGTCGTGCGTTAATTATGCTAACTCTGAACATTTGTTGTGCATTTTTTTAAATTATCTTTCATACCTTTATTCTTTCCTTTATTTCATAAATCAGTTTCATTCCCTTTGTATTAAACTGTTTCAATATCCAGCAGGAAAACTTACCTGTTAAATGTATTTTTCATAGCTCAGGTGGTTGAGGTAATCTGCTATTCTCGAAACGACCCAGATTCTTTTACCACCCCAGTCAACATCTTTTAGTTCTTTTTTAGTTTCCTCTTATTAATGCAATATAGCATTAAAAGAAACGGTTGTTCATATCTTTGAATTTTTAATATTCACCGAAGTGATCAAACCTTGACTCACTTATGGTATTTAATAATCGTACAAGAAGTGCACTTTTTACAGTGTAACTCTGTAAGGAAAACTGTTGGAAGAACTTTCTAAGAACTTCTCGTTTAGAAAATCTTATATCATTAAAGTTGTTCTTGTGGAAAAAGAAACGGAAAATTATTTCCCGCTTCATACGTGTTAAAGCGAGCGGTACATAAAAAGAGGTTCTCCATTAGTGGCGTCTTACTCCCTCTTGACGTCACATTAAAAATTAATCATGTGTCAGGTTTCTTAGACTCGGTATCTAAGGGGAAAAAAAGGAGGCAAATCTTTAAACCACATGTTATGGTTTACCTCTGCATCTGCTCGGCTACATTCATTTCCGGAATATAAGTTCGCCTTTCATCTCATCAATGGTGCTTAATAAAGTTTTAACAATTACGATAAGATGAAACAGGAAGGCAGAAGGAAACGCCGTGTCTCGAAAGAAGCGTGCTCAATTAGCAATGAATACAACCCAACGAAAGTTTTCTCTGGTTTCCTTGTGTTGTCCTCATTACTAGTTGATCGCGCTTCCTCTGAGCCACCACCATACACAGTTTCTTTGCCAATACCTTGCATGGCACCTACCTTCCTCAATTCTTCTACAAATAAAGTAAGTCCATGGCGTGTAACGTTAAGATGCTGTAAAAGACCACAGATCTAAGTGTAAAAAATCATGAGCGTCAAAGATAGGTGAAAAATACTGAAAATGTAAGGTTTCAGTTTCTAAAACAAAGAAATGAAATCGAAATGCAAACCAACTTTGCGATTTAAATCACAATACTTTGCGATAACTTCGTCTCAGTGAATAACTTAATTTTCTTAACCTACATTGTAAAAGAAAATCAACTTCCCTCTTTCTCAATATATCCTTAACTTTATTTTTATTGGACAGAAAAAAAGTTAATGTTACGCCAAATTTATACGAGATTATCATATGTGGATTGAAGAATGTTAGAGTTTGTTGCGATTGTTTAAATTGCTTAGAACTGCAACTTAGAATTGCATCTTATTTCTTGCAAATTTTTTTTTTCTGATGTACTGATGTGAAATGATTGCTACTGAAGAAAATGTGAATTATTTCTTGCGATCTTATACCCTGTATGATTATGTTGATTTATGTTCGGAGTTACGTTTCAGAATAATTATACGTGCTAACAAATTGTACATTATTGCTTATACGTACTTGACTTGTGGGAATATCTAACTCACATCTAAATTAAAGTTACCTAACCTAATCAGTCATATATCGTGCACAACTGATACTTCATTTAACCACACATATTTTCACTAACGGTCGCACGTTATTATCTCCGTAGTTCAAAGAAATAAGGTAGGGCTTTGGATCTTCTCCGTTCACAAAATTAAAAAGTATCTATGTGTATTCATTTCACAAGATATCATGACTCTTTTATTTACGTCTTCTGGTTACTGATAGTTACCCTTCCATAGTGTACCGTGAATTAATGAATCTGCGCGCTCCTAAAAAGAGAGCGAGAGAGAGAAAGTAACTCTATAAGTAATATGATGAGATGCAATGTGACGTATCCGAGTCTGTGTCTCAAACCTCTCGTTAGTCCATCTCTCCCGCCCTACCTCGCCTGTCCACATGGACTGCGAAAACTTTTTGGTCTAATTCGAGAACATGAGTAAAAGCGAGTAGGCCAGAAGGCAAATCCATCATTAGAAAGCAAAATGAATGCAAATAGCGAGCAATTCGCAAAGGGAGTAGCATTGCTTTCCCTCTACTAAACCCTCTTCAACACATATAATGGTTGGTCTCCCCCTTTCGTTTTAACCCAAGCTTGGAGAATGGATTGGATCAAGTTTGGGGGCGGGGTGTGACTAAGGATGGAGTGGGACAGAGAGACAGAGAAAGGATGAGAAGGTATTTTGAAACCACAGACAAGTAACCAGAAATCAGTCACTCCCAACCTCTGTTCAAAACCCCTTGTTCCTGTACGTTTTTCGTTGAAACCGACTCTATTACAATGGAAAACTCTTCGGTCTCTCTCCAATCTCCGGTAAACTGGCTGAGAATAACCCCAGTCGAAGTAGGGAGAGGATAAGAAAAGAGATTGGGTGAACGCATGCGTGCGTCTGTGTGTGTGTGTGTGTTTGTGTGCGTGTGGTGAATGAATGAAGGATTTGTGGGACAAAGCGTTGGTTTAATTATCGAAACGAAATTTATCTCCAATGTCAATCTCAGTCTTCTATTTTTGATATCGTCATCCGAAATCTTCATTTGATCCCCGTTTGTCAGATAAGTTCTCACTTTATCCCCTGATCCCATTTCAGTGTGTTACTCATGACAATATGAGTGTCACGCCTTTTCTTTCCTTGTGCATCCTTTCTAACTTTTCTCTATAGCGTTATACAACATTCATTGTAATAGCGATGAGCGACACTGCTCAGTCTACTTAGCCCTTTCAGAATCTGTAATCCAAGTGTTAATGAGCAAGCTCATCAAGTTTTACAAAGGAAACAGAAGGGCCAACTCATTTGGACGTTTATTCACATTAAAGGATTAAAAGATACAGCAGAACAACTTCGAAAAACTAACTCACGAAATTCCTGACATGAAAATAATTTTAAACAAAGGATAGACCATGGAGGATCACAAATGCTACGTTTCGGCGTTACAGACTGCCGAAACCGTGGAAGAATGAACTTTAGAGCTTGATATTATTGCCAATATCATTAACAGTAGAGATGAGGCAGCATGGTACTACCGTCAAAGACTTCAAACCTGATCTATCCAAAGATACATATTTCAATATTGTGCAAAGTGTGCAATGGGCGTGCAAGGAATTTCCCGAAAGGAAGTAGAAGATTATTAGAAAGTCTCTGAAGTTAAAGTGGGTAGAAATAAACATACTTTCCGACTTCGTTCACTGCAAGTCGATATCTTAAACAGATTTCTTTCGTGGAACTATTAAAAAAAAAGGTTAGGTTGCATAACAAACAAGAATAAATTGCATATTTCAACGAATGTTTGCAGTACTTTCTGTTAATAATAAAAGATACTGTGATTACCCTGTTAGATGCCAGTGGTTATGTTTATCACCTGTACTCATACTGAAAGTCTTCTTATTTGTGCTTATTTCGAGACTCTAGAAAATAGGGTTTGAAGTCTTTGAGGGTACAGTGCCGTCTCAGTTCCACTGTTAATGGTATTGGCAATTTATTAACATCTACTTCATTTTCTCACACTTTCGGCAACCTATAGGGTTTTTGCACGTTCAATGGTGTATGATATTATTTTTCTTATTTTCGTCATGAATCTCATGAGGTACGTTTCTCGGTGCTGTTTGGCAATACCCTATATAGAACATGATCATAGGAATATTGAACAAAACGAAGGTCACAAGCTGCTAAGTGTCATAGATTTTTACTTCCTTGCATTACAGATGAAGAAAATATCATGGTGTTTACTATTGAAATATTGTCCGATAAACTGTCGATACTTCTACAGAGTGGCTACGAAATAAGAGGCAAATGTTCAAAAATATCGAAAATAAGGAGTTGAGATAGTGATTCGTACATCTATGAAGCTTCCTCTTTGTATAAATATTGATTTCAGGAGCTGTTCGCTGGTGGCGCTGCAGTACCGTGGTAGAAATATGGCGGTAACAAGATTGTCGTGGAGAAGTGTGTGCAGTATTCTCGTTTATATTCAATGATGAGGAATGCTTTCGAGCTAAGACGTCAAATGTATAAATATATTCGGCCCCAGGACCGAAAGTGCAAACAACTACTCACATAAATAAGTGTCCAATCAATAACAGTGGAAATATTTACGATCCTAAGAAGCAAGATCGCCCAAAAAGGTTCCCAAAGAACACAATCAAATCCTAGGGATTTTCTCTCACAAATCAGTCAAAACTTCCGGTATTTGCCAAGCTGTTTATCAAGCGATCCGGTCTTCAAACCATCCTGCATGGCACTCTAAGCGACTGGGGATAATCCACTGTCCTGTGTACTCCACTATGCTGTCTGTACAAGTTAATAAATGGTTGGATTAGTGGTTTTCTAGTACGTGAATTGGACTTTCGGTTGTTCAATTGTATAGCCAACACGCTCCCCAGATCTTGTGTTAGATGCAAAATCCTCTTGTCACATTTGAAAAATCAAGTTCACAAGCATTACATTCAAAATCTAGCCCATCTTCGCTGAGTTATTTTCTTCAGGAGTTAAATTCAAACCTGGTAGTGTTCAGAAGAAAGGTCCTTTTCAACGGACATCTTGTTTCCGTCGTTCCAAAGCGCTCCCTCTCATCACCCTTTTAGTTTTAAAGTCCTGACAAAATCTCTAACCAAAGTACACTCGATGAATTTAGTGTATTATTTTCTAAATTTATCTTTTTCAAACCTGCTACTGGTTAATTTTCTAGGTGTTAATATTTCATCAAGTAAACCATTTCAAGTATAGCCCTATTAACTATGGAAGTGCTAATTAGAAAATATTGAAACAGTTTCGCTTTTAAATTACATTAAAAAGAACTTTCAATTACATCTGCTCTCATTGAATTTCCCCATATTCAATTATAACAGCTCAACAAACCAGCCTGAAGAAAAATGTGTTTTTTGAAAGCATTCAGTGCTGTGATATAATGCAACTTTTACAAGTGTTTTCTTCGTCAGAAAAAAAAAGTGAAATAACTAACGTAATCCCCTCTGGGCACATGATTCCATATGAACATTCATAAATTAGAACAATATGCATTAAGCGTAGCAACAGCAGAAAAAAAATACACGTTTAAATCAATAACTACAATCAAGTTATGCCACGCTTCGAGTATGATTAATATAAATGAATGTAAACATTACATAGACGTAATATTTCACGTTTGTAGTGGTGTCGCGTGCTTTTAGTTTTTAATTTTACGTTCTTTTATGTCCTTTGTATGTTTTAGTCCAGTCAATTTAAGAAGAAAAATAGTTGTACCCGGAACTAATTGCAACATCAATTTTCTCTGCATTTTCTGGTAATTGTGTTCTGAGCAACATATCAAAAGTCTACCAAAGTCTGCCATGCCGTTTCCCGCCACTTAGAGTCACCATATTGGATTCTTTTGTTCAATATTTTTGGTTTAAATAGCGATAATATCTTTTCACATAATGAACCCAGACACTTTGTTCTGATGTCAAATTGAAACCAAGACAATATAAGTAACAAAAGTTGATAATTCTTATATACTGCTGTTATATTTAAACATAACTTTTGTTGTTTCAAAATGCTGTTTTGTTCGTATCTCCATTTTATGTAGTGGGAAATAAATATAAAACAGGATATTGCGAAACATAGAGAGTCGAATCTGCTCTTTACAACGATAATATAACTATTGCTCTATCTTAGCAACCAAAGGAGGTAGTAGATTTTATGTGCCCCAACGTATTGAGTTCCAGCATGTAATTTAGGTCAGGCATGTTAACGAAAAAATCAAACCCGGAATTACTTGTAACTGAACTTTTGTACCCTTTTTCTGGAATAGAAAGTCGTCCTGATCAACACATCAAAAGTTCACCAAATTCCGAGCAGTCTTTAGGCACCATTTTCAGCCACCATCTTGGAATTTAATAAATATACCTAATTTCATTACAGAAACTAATATAGTTTTTTCTACTCCATCGATTTCAACATATTGTACACCATTGGAAAAGTAATTAAATTCGCTATAGTTTACATGTTACTTAATAATGCCGTATTTGAAATACCTTTACACCAACTCAGTTAAAAGTTAATTTCTAAACGTTACCGTAATTGATATATTGCAAAACTACTGGGTTAAAGTAAAAACGACGACTGAAAATAGTATCGAAGATCAACATAGGCACAGTTATCTTCACAATTATCTCAAAAGTAAAACGGTTTTTCTGTTGAAATTTGTTCTTAATTATCAGCTATGTACAGCTATGTACAGCTTATTACATATTATTACTATGTACAGCTTATTACATTTCCGTCAATATTGTTCTTTTGTATGATGATGTCACATAGCAATTGCTACAGAAATATGCTATGCAAATGTACTTATTTTATGTTTTTCAGTTTGAAACTATTGGCATTACTGAACCTCCCCCGTTCAGTAACCTATAACTATGACTATGGTTCATGTGGGACCAGATGTGACGTTGCTTTATCCAACAGACAAGTATCTGTTGAAGAAGTAGTGATACTGAAAACGAAAGTTAGTGAGGCAACGTCTAAGAGAACTGAAGAAGGACGAGTCATCCACCTTTGTACAGACGTAAGTGGTGCAATTCTAAATATATTGCTTCATCTACTAAATCCACACGACCGCCGCCTCGTTCACGAGTTAAACATAGTTCCATATCTGGAAGACATCGTTGAAAACTGTTTATTTTGCTGTCATGAACCAAAATACAGTTCAACATCATTCACTTGTATCATTTGCTTATCAGTTGCTTGTTGTCGCTCATTAGCTGCCGCTTGTCAGCTACAGAATATTTCCATGCAGCGGACGCAATATATTGTTAACAATGTAACATCCATTTTCGAACTGGAAAAGCTATTCCACATACAGGAAAGAAAGAAATCAGCCTACCACTCCAAAAAGCGGACTCGTCAAGCAGGGAGACCAGAGAATGAAGAAAGAAAAGGATTATTTTGGAATGTTTTGAACTACTTGGAGGAGGAAATGAGAAGCAAATCACATGTGAATGACTGTTGAAAAACATTTACGAAGACCTGAAATCGTGTGCCTCTGATGAGCAACTATATTGAGTAACTTACTTGAAAAAAACTTCAGCGTAAGTGGAGACAAAATTATCATAAAATATTTGGGAAAAGAATGATGAACATTCAAGACAACTGTTTCTTCAAACAGAAATGTGATGAAGAAAAAACAATGCGACTGATAAGAACTGTTGCAAATTAATGAAAAGTGACGCAAATTGAAATTGCCGACTTCTATAACCTAAGAGCATCTATGGGTTAGGTGTGATTCCCCCTTTCCCCCCCTCAAAAAATATGGTAACAGTGCCGTCTGATGGCCATCGATCGTAAAGGGTTTTGTTCGACCAGCTCAAACAAAACCACTGCGTTGCCGGATGCGACTGTTTGACCGACAGCATAGTTCATACCTAATGTCATCCATTCCATACAATTTGTTATTCTACGTGTAAAAAAATGTACAGTCAACGCCAAAGGTTTTCACTCCGTCGTAAAATCTCTTCTCCAAATAACTGGATTGGAAGATCAATTTGAGTATTATTTTCGGTAACTTACAGAAAATTTCATTCAGTTTAAGTTACAGGAAACAGTACTCAAATGCGTCTGTCCGTTCTAGAGTTATTCAGAGAAGACATTTTATGACTGGATACATATTTTCATCCTGACAGTTCATAAAAAAAATTCTTAAATAATTTTGTGTATCAGTTATTCCACAACAAAATCGTGCCCCTATTTAAAGAATACCATGTACTAGTAGAAGTAGTAGCAGCAAAAGTAGTACTTTAAGAAGAGATAGTACTATATTTCGTTGTAGCAGTAGTAGCAAAATAGTAGTAGAAGAATTGATAGTAATAATGACAGTATTAGCACTAGTAGTTGAAGTGGTATTAAAATAGTAATAGTACTTGTAATAGTAGTGATTGTACTAGTGATATATTACAGTTAGTAGAAGTAGTATGTGCAATATTAATATTAGTCATAGAATAGTAGTACCTGGAGAAAATGTACTACTCGTGCTACTATTGGTACTTTGCAAGTACCAACAAGTATAATGATCATCACTTTCCACTGTTTGTTCTAAGAATTGTGGTAACATAGTCTTCCGTTTTCATGGAGAAATCGACGAGGAAACTGTTACACAAATTACCTCTTTGAATATCTTTTGCTTTTCCAATCTCGGTTTTATGGATCAAATTTCACTTCTTTTACTTCTCTTTTGCCGACCTCGAAACCTGAACTCTGTTCCTTTGATAACGAGATGTCGTTTGTTCTTTCTCTTGACACACTCTGAAACTTCATCTTTTGCGTAGACATTCTACTTTTTGCTATCTCCTTCCTTTGCGAGTTGTCGTTCCCTAATTTAGCAGAAAACCACAGAAGAGCTAGTAGCTAGCTGATGCCTCATAGACGCTCTGTTTCTCAGAAGTTCACTTCAGACAGGAAAAGAGAAGTTATTAAAACAACTTGTAAAAGAAATTTATTTTCTTGGAACAGTTTGATCAAATAGAGGTAAAGACCAATAAAAACCTCTACCTCTACCCATCGAATTTTATTTCCAAACTCCGTCCTTATATGGTCAATTGTCTTGACCTTTGACGTCGGTTCTGAGGGGCAATAGCCTATCTTCAATACAGTTGTTACATATTCACTGTAGAAAATCAGACGAGGAAAGCTATGTAGAACCGCTACACAGTCTGAAAGAGAATAAATGAAATGTGAAAAACTAAATAATGAAAAGAATAGCAATGGCAAAAGAGGCATTCACTAATCAGGTAAGACACTTAAAATGTAAATAAAAATAGGTTACGTGGCCCGAGCCTATGACTTGTTTCGGAACGTATGTTAGAGTAGCGTCTAGATGGTTCGGTAACAATAGTTTCAACGATTTGAATCTCTATGCATTTTCGGGCCAGTAAGTGCAAACGTTACCGAGAGCAGTGGTGTACCGGGAATACCTCTGCGGGGAAGCGGAGACAACTTCATTTTTTTTTTAATGGCAACAGGGGTTGATTTCTCCTCCCTTTGAAACAAACGCTAAATTTTGGACAGCTTTTAAAGGAAACACTTTTCGATAGTTCATATCGCTTTGCAGCTACAAGAGTAATTAGTAGACTAACAATAATATGGTGTGCAGGGTTTTCGGGACTTTTCGGATACTGTAACTCAAAGAAATGAGTAAACAAAGCTTCGAAATTAAGAATGCATTACGAAACTAAATATACTAAATCAAATGGTGATATTTTCGAAAACAGCGGCGTCCCGGAAATAGTGTTATGGTGGATGCCACTTCAAAAATGTAGATAGAAACAGGGGTTTATTTTTTTGTCTATGAAACAAACTTGAAATTTTGAACGATCTTCAAAAGAAACACTTTTTTATATCTCGTACCTTTGGCAGTTGCAAGGGATAGTTGGCAAGTTAACTGCTGAGCTACAAATCAGCTCTTGTAACTGCCAAACGGTGTAAGATATCAAATCTCTAAAAGTTGTACAACATTTCATTTTTGTTTCAAAGGGGGGAAATTTGCGTATTAAACGTCCACGTTTCACAGCCTTACAAAATCACTGGTAAAACACATTGATTATATGCTTTACGCTTAATACAAGTTGGTAGCAAGCTTTTGAGAATAAATTTCAGTCTTCCGAACGTGCTCCTTGCCTTTTTACATCTTCTACTTATTTCTTCGGTCTTCTTTCCATTCGATGTTTCCAGCTGCCCTACATACATACTCATCAACTATGCCTATTGTCTCTCCGTGAACCTCTATTCCCTTCTTTTCAGCTGTTGATTGCACATTACCTTTATTTTACGTAAATTCATTTAAATCCTACATTAGAACTCTCATTACTCAACTCTTCCATTCCGGTTTATGTTTCTTCTGCACTTGTAGCAAAGAGGATTTTGTCATTAGCAAATCGTATATGAGTAAGATATTCGCTATTGATTTTTGTTTCTACTTCATCCGATTTCTGCTTTCATTTTCCTGTGTCATGATTGTGTTAAGTTTGTGGTCTGATTGTACTGAGATAGGCAAAATAACCATGTCATTCTGATCGGTCAGCGGTGTGATAATATTATCCCGAGCATTTTCGAACAGATTAAAATCATTATGAGTATTTATCAAAACCATTTTTACCTTGCTTATTTAGTACCTGTATACTGCATATTTTTGTCCTGTTTTATCATCAGCTCAAGTACTCTTTTAGTTTAAGTTGATTTATCTTTTCTGCACACTTGTTCTCTTCTTGAATTGCTTTTATC
>JAGDQP010048600.1:3127-14711 GCA_022664845.1 Lepisma saccharinum
TACGGTTATTAATTTCCCAGTATAATTCCGAATGCACTACTGGTGCCTCATAGACTGAGTTAATGTGGAAAATTTGTGAAGAAATTTGAGAAGACGGATGTGAAAACACAGTGGTTCTTCGTTGCATTAGTAGTTTCCTTGCAATTTAGGTAAAAGTAGAATAACCTTCCTGCTTTATTTATTTAGCATGTTTAGAAAAGTACTTAGACTGGTTTAGTATGGTTTGTATAATATTACACGTATTAGATTAATATTATTATTACTTGATTTAATTATAATTTTAGTTAACTTAAATTTTATGTCGGTGAAATTTAGTCCAACCGTGAATGTTAAGGTATGTAAAGAGTTAGTTGATGATATTATTATGCGTATAGGTTGGAAATAATGTTATAACTACTATGTTAATAAAATAATTTCCACTCTGGAAATTTTGCCATATTTTGAAATTAGAGTTGATTCGATACATTTTTAATACTTTTGATATATCAGTAAACGGATGAACAAGTTCATATTGTAGTATAGTTTGCGATTAAAATATTGTAGTACCGGTAATTAAAATTTTCTGAACTACGACAGCTTTGTGCAATTTTGGAAATTCTTTATATCTTTCGTCAGCTACTCGGATCTTATCCTTCTTCGTCTCTGACTGTTAACGCTCATCTGAATTTAAGCAGTGTCGAAAATGCGGGTTAGATAGCTGCGTAAATTATACTGTTTATAGACTAACCAAGAGTCAAGTAAATATTTAGGTCCTTAGAATTTTTGCATTCTCTTAGAAACCCCTAATAAGTGGTAAAGTATTGATTCTGAGGACAGGCAGGATACGTGGAAATTACGTAGAACTCATGACAACGGGTAACTTCACGAATAGTGAACATAAGATGGTAGTGTGTGACTATAACGTTGTAATTAGACATCCAGGCTGGTAAAATGAGGACGATGTTAGTTACCAACACAATGAATATAAAATAACCACATTCCCTCTCTAAGCTTCATTGTAGGTGTTAAATGAAATTTGAATGAAATACAAAACTTTAGGGACCAACAGAAATTGTCTCTGTAGAAACTCTCGGTTAGATGTTTCCATGTTTGATACAATTGCAACTTCATTACAGATCACATCCAACCTCTCAGATGGACTCTGGATTGTCTAGGTACGTTACGGTTAGAATTTTGTATTCAATGTTGCCAAATATCCAAATACGTTGATATAGAGTAATTTAGGGTTTTCTAATAAAATTATTTTCTCTAGTTCATTCAAATTCGTAATTACAAAATTTCAAATGGCATGATAACATTGAAACATAATATTGCGTAATAAGTATATCAATATACACTCACTATTATTTCCTTGTTGCTATGCAATCCTATGTTATAATGATAGGTCTCGAAATGTTGTTAATCTGGAATACTCAGGGCTCGAAATTGAAATTTTCACGAAACGGAACGCTTTACCTTCGTTAACATGCTATTGTCCATTTTTGTTTATGATTACCATAGTGATGAGACGGAAGGAATGTTCCAAATATTCACGAACCAGAACAGCGTTCCGGTTTGCTCCGGTCCATTTCGTTTCCTGGGAATACTTCATTCAAACACTGAAGATACTTATTCGTAATTTCTGGTTGCCGTATCACCACTGTTGTTTGTTACTGTTACTGTCATAATATTGTGTAGGTATCGGAATCTTACAGGGTGGAATGTCATACAAAACGTACTATGTACTATAGTTACATACACGTCAGAAACATGAATTTCAACATAAAGGGAATGGAGCAGAATTCAGACGGCACAAATGAAATTCTTTATACTGGGTAAATTACGACGACGAAGAAACGAAGAAGTAAAGACAAGATTTGGAAAGGGGAGCTTAAAAAAAGGAGGACAGACTAAGGTGGTTCGGGCTTCTGACCTAGAATTCGATTTTGGATCTAGAAAACCTGGATAAAGCCTTGAATTTTAACAGGAACGTAGATTATTTTTTAAGTATTTGAATTTAATATGGATATTGTGTAACGCGCAGAGGGTCAGTATTATAAATATAGATTTATCCAATTATTCACTCTCGAAGTATTTTGTTGTCTTCAGGGAATTACGTGAAAGGGTAATTTGATGTGTAGTAGTGTGTACTTTTAATTATGAATTATGTTGTTTTTGTATGTATGTACAGCATAAAATGTGAGAAACTTTGAAAATGTAAAAATATTTACAACTCTTAACGAAGACGTTTGTTGACATTCGAGTCTGTACTTGAATAAAAATAAAAATTTCGAATGTCAACAAGCATCTTGGTGAATAGTTATCAAGACGTTTAAAATCTCTCGAAATATCTGCTTTAAAATATCTTGAAAATGAGCATTTTCTATGTATTACATATACATAAATATTTTTTTTTTTTGTATTTTACAATGACTTACATAGTATGTGCTTCTTTTAATTAATAAACATTCTTGTTTGTTTGCAAGAAAAAAATGTATTAATGATTGCAAGAAGAAAAAAATAATGTAAATTAATGACCGGGAAAACCTGAAAAAAAAAAAAAATTGAAAATTAACATTTAGTAGACTTTACGGTCAGTATTGTTAGGTCTACAGATATATTACTAGTTCTTTTATTTATTTATTTCTAATTTAGTAGACCTTTTTATATATGGTTATTGCTGGTGGAGATCTATTTAACAAGAGATAGTGTACTTGTCCTTCTCCCCCTGTCCTATCTCCTATTTCAACCACTCTTGTTTGCCACTGTGAATCTTGAAGAAACCATCTGTTCCTGTCTTTAAAAGGATGATATAATTTTTGAGAACTGGAAAACTGACATACCACGGAAAAAAGAAGGGGGGCGATATGGAAGGAAAGTTGTAAGTCCACATTCATACGGTCCCGAGGACTAAATAGTAGCAAAACATCAACTAGGAAATTTTTTCCCTGATAAGTGAAAGCATAGCCTCATAGGTTTATTTTTCCTTCTGTCTTTCTTTAAACGTTTTTCTCATCACAAGCCTATCAATAAATGGGCGCCTTTACTTGTTACTACCTCTCCATATTTTTTTACTACTACCCAGCACCGCCGTGATTAAAGGAAAGTTCATAGAAATTATCTTTCGTTGTACTTTATAGCACCAATATCAGTTGTTTCTCTTTATCTCAGCCGTGTTTTTCGTAAAATAACCTACGTCATTATTTCCTTGCGTTATTTCGTAGGGTTTGTTCCACTACACATCCTGCACAACATGGTTTTCCTGGTCTGACAATACATTGATTTTACTGGTGGCTAAAGTAACACCTGAGAACAATAGCAGTGCGGTTCAATATGAGTGAGTGGATTTTTATTAACGTCCTATACGCTTCTAAGGACGGGACCTACATTTTTTGGTAAAGCGGGCTCCGAACCGCTCCGTTTCATAGACCGCAGCGGGAAGTGAACCCATGACCACGCGCGCAGAAAGCTTTCACGCTAACCTTTTGGTCACCCCGAGATCATGGTTCAGTATCAGGAGGAAGCTTTACTATCCAGTTATAATTTATAAATTCCTCAATACTATGTAATGGCGTGTTTTCTCTCCATTGCGGAAGATATTAAAAAAAAAAAAATAATAATAATAATATTTAAGATATTAGAAAACAATTTCTTTCTTGGAAAATGATAAAAAATAAATGATTATTTTTTAATTAGTACGTTATTTTGTATATCTTTTAACTGATGTTATAATCGTATATAGTTCTATTATTCACAAAATATTTCGCTTCTGTATAAAGAATTTTAAAACACATTAAAATATCTTAAATCAAAATTTTAGAAATCATTCATAGTGAGGTTTTGTTAATAAGAAAATATTTTGTGACTAATATACGCTGTATGTCCAAAATATACCATTAAATATATTTAAAGTCACTTAATAGAATTTTGCAACTTATATACGTGAACAAACATGAAAATATGCTGTATTAATTTTGTAACATCTCATAATAATCGAGAAAATAAGAAACATTACTAATACAAACTCCTAGTAAATTAACGGTTTTGGTAGCATGGTCAGTGAGCGACACATCACTCGAGAATGAGAAAGCAATTCAGCCATTGTTTTAAAGCTTTTCAATTCATAATTTCTGTATCCTAGTTTCACTAGTTGAATGCAGGAGAAAAGTTGAGGTAAACTCTCATTTTGCGTACTCTCATTGGCCGAAATCAGACTTGACCTCAACTTGGCGCTGACTAGAAGTTTAGCGGTCGATTGTAGAACTGATCCTAAGCAGTCTTGAAAGACATCTGATGTGACTTTTTGTTTTTGATTTTTTTTTTTTTATATATGGGCCAGTCTAGTAACTGCGGACTTCGGCCCGTCACGATTCGCCTTTAGCTGTTAAAATCCACACCCATGCCCCTGCCGGGACTCGAACCCGGAACCTTTGAGCCGATGGTCTACCGCCGCAGACCGCTCGTCCACCCGTCCGGGAAATTTTCTTTCTGGAAACATCAGGATACAAAGACCGAGCATGTGATCAAAAGTCCAGCAAACGAAAAACTGGGAAACGTCATCGTCACGGAGGAATTGCAGGACAACTCAATAAGCTGCTCTTCTTCATTTGGTGACATTTTTTTAGTTTATTTTCATTGTTCAAAAGTCCTCCTCCATGCTCGCACAATCTCTATTTGGAAGTTCTGTTTCACTTGTCGGCAGAAAGACGTTCAGCGTCGGAAAGGGATCATATTCCTTATTGTCGATTCCATCAGTCCAAACTTTTATTTGTTTTAATTGTGGCCTAAATTTTGTCTTGCCCTAAAATACAGTGACTGGATCCTTGAAGACTTGAATGTGTTCAAAAATGAGAAAATATCTAACAAGTAAGCAGATGTCGAAAGTCGAGAAAAGTCACTTAAGCAGGCCTTTAGTTTTCATTCCAACTTTGAAACAAACAGAAAAAGTTTCACCTCAACACGCAGCTCGAAGAAGCGAGTCAAAACTCTTCCTCGAGATAACGAACCAACGTACCTCAAAATGTTAAGAAAATGTTCGTGATTACTTCCCAACGCGTTACACAATGCAGTGAAAAGTCTGGAGTTAAGAGAACGAGCCTTGACAAAATTTACAATTTCAACGGATTCTCCTAAAACATCTTTTACCTTGGATAGTATTCCATGTACCGTACAGCCAATGCTTCACGATGGATGCTAGAGTGCGTCCACTTGGCAGAGAGCGCAACAGCCTGGACACGCGCAAAAAGTCCTTTTCGTTTACCTGAAATTGCCTGAGCACCATCTGTACGACCAACACATGTAGCCCATTCTAGTTTATTTTCAAGGATAAAATTATTATGAATGTTAAACAAGACCTCTGCAGTTTCATGTAACGGCAGTGTTTTACAAACAAAAAATCCTCATAAGTCTTGTTGTTGTGTTCATATTGAACAAAAGCTACGAAATTTGCATTTCCCGAAATATCAGTACTTTCATTGGTAATGAAAAAAATTACTGGAACTCAGGTGTATTGATGTGTCCTTTACGTTTCCAGCCATTTCGTCGATTCACAGTGTTGTTCGAGAGAGACAGTAATGAAAATACCTTGGAATGTTTTTCGCCAAGCAAATCGCGAGCCATTGGCTTCCTTGCAGGAAATATTAAGTCTTTAACAAATTGTATGAGATTTTCTGTTTTTCGCGATCAATACAGATAGACCTACTTCATATGAAGCTAAAGCAGCCATTTCATTGTTTGAACCTGACACAACGTCTCTAGCTAATCTTTGCAATCGAATAGGTTCTGCTACTTTTTTTTTTTTTTTAAATCATAGGTTTGTTCAGTGAAGCACTGTGCTTTGTTTTAAGACGTCATAGTAATTTCGAAGGTTTCATGGCCTCATTCGATAGCACCTCACCGCAAATAACACACTGTGGTTTCTGATCATCTCGTTCGATAACTGAAAATCACAACTCTAAATATTTCGGGAAATATTTACACACTTCCTAGGGGCAATACATTACCATTTTTGCCACATGAACGCATAGGTTTACTGCCATGTTCTTTAGCTTCACTGAATCCACCGATCTATTTTTGGTACAGGCTGACATAGAAGTCTAAAATTAACTGTTCCATTTCTTTCTAGTTCAAGCGTCTAGTGAAAATCAAACTTGAGGATAGGTCATATTATACGATTAAATGTTGTAGTTCATTCACTTTGTTTATTGCAATGTTTTCGATTTGTTGAGTTCGAATTTAACTAAAAAAATCGTGTTTTCAAATTATTTTACAGAAGAAGATTTTAAATATGATGTAAATATCTTGAATAAATTCTAGTTACAACTCAAACGTTCGCGGCCCCCTTATACACTTGTCGCGGACCCCAGGTTGTTAAACACTGAAATAGATGATTCGTTCTCAATACTAAGGTAGTTGAATCGTCAACTTCAATGAAATCTTTGTTCTATGCATTCATTTTTTTTAAAATTCTGAGCTGCTATACTCATAAATGGAAGTGAGTATAATAATGTGAAAAGAAATCCTCTATTCTTCGATGCAGACCGGGACATTTATACGTCCTGAGAATTATTTTCGGTATACCGGGACGAATAGCACGGAAAGATGTCGTCGAGACGAGTTCAAGCCCGCATTATTAATCCAGATCGCAGGGGCGGGTTCCGAGTTCCGGGGGGCCACCTTTTAACTCAGGAACTATTAGAACTATGAAGGTGTATCAGGTGTAATTGGAAAGGACTTGGGGAGACTAGTACAAAGCCGTATTATTCATCCAGATCACAGGGGCGGGTCCTGAGATACCGGAAAGGGATAATTTAAAACTCGGAAAGGTGGTTGAAGTGTCACTCTATCACTGTAATGTAATCACTCTATCACGATTGCTCTTGTTCCTGTTATTACTAATATACTACTATGACAATGTTCGTACACCCGCTTTCCTATCCTGACGCCGCTCAGCCTATGTCGAAGATAGAGACAACGCAAAATATTTACAATTGTTCTCGGAAACAAGCAACAAAGAGAGTTTATTAGTCTTGTATTTAGTGACATCCTTGTGAACAAATATTTAAAACCAATAAATGTTTTTGAATGAACTTATGAATGGTGAAATATAAAAAGAATACGAAGGGGAAAAGTGTGCCTTCTTTTCCATTTGCTACTTATCCCTCCTGCCTTAAACTGCTTTTAGCAATGGGTGAAACACTGTTTTACGACACCAAACTGGGTTGTGTTTTTCGGGAGAAAATTCAGCTTGGTTTGTTCATACAACTCATTCCTTTCCATTCATTATATACAATCAAGAGAAATGTCAAGCTATTCAACTTCTGCAACCCCGGTACGTGGTCATAAAATTCTTTATGTACACCGCAGTTGTGACAGTGCTATTAGCATTATATCCTGCTCTCTCTCCCTCTCTCTCTCACCATCTGTTCACTAGGCTTATTCAAATCCGGACTTTTCGAATCCGCGGACAATTTTGTCGGACTGTCCGAAATCGGATTCGAACCTACGTTCGAACTTACTCACTTAATCACTAAATGCCATTATTTAATTACTTTAATGACAATTTTTATTAATGTATATATCACTAGCTGATTTGCACGCCTGTTGGTGCGGGGTGGATGTTGGTAACAGTCATCAGGACGGTCACCAATTCTCGCTTTCCTGTGGCGGACTGCGCCCCTAACTTTTATCGTAATCAGACTCTCCGGGGGCTGCGCCTCGGGGTGTGGCGCCCACATAGGGGAGTTTTGCTGATTCGCCAGCTCGTTAGTGCAGAGTGAATAAAATTGGCAACAGTCTTCGGGACTAGCGAATACTATATATTATTTAATGTTAAAGCTATGTCACGCACTGACATTTTTCCAACCCGCACTTTCAATCTGACATACATTTTCCCCAAACTCTTTGAAAGTATGGACCCCCAAAATTCATAAAACAACATAAAAGATGAATGTGTTAAGTTTAATTTCTATTTTAAAAACTTCCAGAATATATAAATATAATGAGCGTATAGTAGGAAAAACAGCGTCACGCAGTGACATCTGTGAGTTATTAGATGATTTTACCTTGTAAGTATTGCGTTATTTTTGTACTTTCTAATAGACATAAACTAACGGACTCAATTACAGATTGTAGATATCACTATAAAATACAATGCGTGGCCAAAATTCTTATGTTCCAAAATTTAAAAATTTCTAATACATATTAGAGTGATTCTACGAATAAGTGAAGCACTCCAAAAAACATTGGTAAACTTCATTTTTAAATTGGTCAGTCTAGCAACTTTGGACTTCGGCCCGTCATGATTCGCCTTTAGCCATTAATATCTACATCCATGCCCCTGCCGGGACTCGAACCCGGGACCTCCGAGTCGTTGGTCTACCGCCGTAGACCGCACGGCGTAAAGCCCTGTAGTAAATAGTCAAACATACAGAGAACATTTTGTATATTAATCGGTGGCGGCTCGTGGTCTGGACTTCAGGTGGTGCACAAAATATTAGTTTTTTTTGCATTATTGTTATTATTGGTGGTGGTTATAATAAATAATAATAATAATAATAATAATAAAGAACAACAGTAACAACATGCTCTAGTCAACACAAAAGTATTGTAATTTGTAATATTATGAAACTAACAAAGAATTTCGTTGATGGAAATTATTAAGTCAAATAGCGGATTGAATATTTTGTAGGATAGCAAGAAATAAAAATTTCCAGCTTCCGTATTCCTGTGGTTACGTTCACGGACTCTGAATCGGCATTGGGGAGACAGACAGGTTCAAGAAGTACTGCTAAGTTACTGATTGATGTTTTCCATGATTTGTTTAAGCTTCACTAGGCGAATATCGGCATAGCACCTAGACAGTGGTTCTGGCCGCTACCTTCTTCCTGAAAGAGCGCTCGCTGTGGGATATAATTCCCCAGACATGTGTCATACTTAGGTCATAGCTGTCTAACTGTCTGTCTGATCCATAAATGTAAGTTAAGAAAAGATATAAACTTTGAGAATATTGGAGAAAAATTCTTAAAATTATCGAAAAACTTACGAGTGGAAGCAGAAGTTTAATACCGGTAGCATATTTAATCTATTGAGGAATATTTTCTGTCGAGGAGGAGCCAAATCAACTATTCTCATTCTTATAATGATATCAGAAGTAATTATAATAGCAATTGTAATTGTTCACAATTTTCGCCAGATGAGAAGGTAAGAGCAGTACATCGCTGAGGGTTATGTTCGTCCCCAAACTATTTTAAAGTCGTGACTGAACGTGGGATCGAACTCAGGGGTCCGTCATTACGAGGTATCCGTCAGTCATTTTCATGCTGGCTAATGCTGTGATACCCATTGAGTTAAGAACATAATCAATACCTAACCCAGAGAGCCGACGCTGATATTAATGCAATCAGCTCTTGGAAGGTATCCAGGAACACAAGTAAGGGAGAGCAATAGACCTCACGTGCCGCCAGGATTTTCAGTTTCGGGAGTGTAAAGTCAAAAATGGAGGGTGTAAGTGCAGTTTTGAACTGTTTCTATCGTTTTTGACCGTACAAGTTTTTAAGTTGAGAGTGCGCTCGAGAATTTAAGGGCGACATCCCCCACAGGGAAGTCTGGGAGAATCGCGACCCCAAGCACCGGACTGGAGGCGTCAAATGAAGATAGGGAGTGGACGTTGTACATTTTTGGCTCCTTCGAAGGGGAGCCAAAATCGGATATTGCTCTCCTTACAAAAATACAAGCTGCATCCCTGTGTATACGATGTGTGTTTACTAAAATTATATTCAGTCTTAGTACAAAGCATAGTGAGTTTCTGTTGTTGGATTATTTAAAAATTTGAAAAGCTACGATTTTACTAATTTTAATTATGGGTTATAAAACTAAAAATATTGTAATGCAAAATTTAAAATAATTTAAACTCTGTTGCATTATCATGTGAGTATGTCAAGCTCTTTTTATCTTTATATATACTGTTACTACCTACAACCTGATATTGTTTTTATGAAAATAAAACTTCAAACATTCCCCTGCTAAGTAGTGCATTAAATATTTGTTGGACCCATACTTTCAGAGAGTTTGGTGAAATATATATCAAAGTGCGGGTTGTTAAAATTCAGTGCGTGACGGCAACTTTAATATTATATAATAAATAGAATTTTTAATATATACGTGTTATTCAATCAAAAACGTGATCCACAATTTCTGCTAGCGTATGTCCAATGTTCATTTTTTTTAACTTCTCTGAGATATACTGCAGTTACAGTCTAAAAGTATATTCTGAATGTCAGTTTGTGGCGCGTGGTATTGCTCGTTAATGTTTTACACAAAATTTATTGTGATTAGGAAAACGTACGAAATGCTTCTTTTTTTTCCCAGCATTTGACTCTAATGCACCAATGAATGCACTTTGCTTTTCACCAAATATTCTGCTGTGTGCAGTACTTTCGTAGTACATTGAAAGTCTCACACTCGCCATAATCTGAAAACGTCACGCACTGACCATAATTTGTTAATGATTTACACAAAATCTATTATGATTAGAAAAAAAGTTTCAGATACTTTTTTCTTCAGCATTTGATTCTGACGCACCATGTAAAAGCCATTTACTTTTCATCAAGTATTCAGCGGTGTATAGTACTTTTTATATGTGAAGCGTCACGCACTACCATAATGTAATCGATTTTTATAATACTTGCCAAGATCATTAAGAAACAAATCAATATCTTATGTCAATATAGAGAAAAGAACGAAGTTTAATCAATCGTTTTATAAACTTCATATTCCTACATTTTTAGCTGAATAATCAGCTGTTAAAATGAAGTACAATTGAAGCTCTTCTTGTGATTTTTTTAATAACCCGAAAACAGAAGCTAATTATGCATTTGTGCTAATAGCTTTTTTTATTTCTTATGAAAACATGAATCATATACCTTCCAAGAGTCGATTGCACCAATTCAAATAAATCCACAGCATGCTTCAATTTTTACATTACATATTCGTTAGATAAGATAAAATGAGTTTGTGGGCGGTAACAGCACTGACATATTGGTGGAATTGCTCCGTAATATTTTCTTAAACTACTCTTGATAATACACATTTATGCCAAATTTCATATCTCTAGCTCAAACGGTGCGGATAATGGTTTTGGGGCGACCATTTTGAATTCAAGATGGCGACTGATATAACTTCCCACACGGATCCAATGTCTGATCATATGCGAAAAATCATTCGAATGGGTCAAACCGTTTTAGCGTGATGCTCACGCAAACATAGTCACTTTCAATTTTATATATAAAGTTTGTTAAATTATGCATAGGCATAATAAAAAAATTATGAAAATAAAGAATCAATCGTTCAGCTTCCAAAAACTGACGAAAGATGTGATTTAGTCCGTACTATTGGAAAATAAGAGTAAATCTATTGATTTTAAAAGATCCCTGTGGGAAGGCTCGGAGACAGAAGAACATTTCTTTATTGCGTACAAAACGATTGTTTCTCGTTGGTATAAGTGTTTGCAAGCAACAAACAATTGTTCAACCAGGACTAATAGAAATGTGGGGGTGAGTTATGGTCAACAAAATCCCGACAACTTTTGTGAGATGCTAAAGGCAAT
>JAGDQP010048601.1:472-14711 GCA_022664845.1 Lepisma saccharinum
GCTGGCCACGTTAATATTCTGATCTGGTGCTCTTCCAAAAGCTAATTGACTAACAGTGCTCTGTACGGACGGCATTAGCATCTTACAAAATTATTCAGCGCATGATGTGTAACATGACTATTCAAGATATCGTTCCATTATCTCTGAGTTGTTTGTCATGGTTCCACGCGGAAGTATATGTGCCTCAACCTAGTACACCTGAACCTCCACATCTGTATATTTTTAAGGGCGTTGGATAGAGGGTAACGAGTCTTAGTTTTCCCCCCAGAGCAGCTTTAGTAGAGAGGTGCTGTTCAGGGTAAATCTAAACTTACTAATGAAGTGTGCTGACACATACAGCTATGCGTTCAGTTCATACGTGCTTATGTTACCTATAAATCCATACGTCTATGCTGCTCTGTAAGTGGTACCTACGCGGTCTGCTATCTCTTAGCCCCTTCCCACTTTGTACTTGTAGCATGTGTTGTAGATAACAAGTTTAGTTGACCTTTTCCTTGCTGTGCGCTACTTAAGGCAGTGGACAAACTGACAGAAATAGCTATCAGCATGTAACTGAATGTAATTTTAACAAGTTCACTGTAGTGTGGTTAAGTGAAAAGTTTTCATATGAGTCGTTCATGTGTGACATTTGAAGGCAACAGTTTCATAATACTCCCGTTTTTTTGTTAATTAAATTATGGTGATTAATTTTCCGAAAATCTTGAATTCTGACAACCTAGTTCTTAAGGAACCAAGGTTTTTGGTGAGAAATTATCAACAATTTTGTTCTGAGAGAATATTATTCATTAGCATAAGGACTAAAATTGTATGAAATTAGTACGTTGCTGAAACGCAGACGAAATATAATTCTACTTACCATTTTCAGTACACTACATAATATTCAACCAAAATGGCTCATTTGGCATAAACGACTTGTAATCTCAGTACTTTATGACAATCGCGATGCGTCCTTATTTCTTTTTCATATATGGGACCATATAGAATTACATTATAAGCATCTACTGCTCTCTGGGATTATTTGAAGTTCGAAAGAATTCAAGGTACAAATCATGTTTCATGCTAAACTCATTCGACTTAATTCTTATGAGTTTGATATACAAACAAAATGCATCAAATGTTACCATATGTGCTATCCCTAGAAAAAAAACTAGTATAGATAATTCATTTCATAGAGAGTTTTGTAGAGAAAGCGTATCACTTTCTAGCCAACGACATTTGGGAAAATCTTCTAAGTTATATTACTTCTTGTTTACAATTTCCTCATATTTGCAGTATCCTAGCTTGGAGAACCATACATTTATAATTGTAACTGAGTTTATTCTTGCGCACAGCAGACATATTTTCCAAATATTTTTAAAATGTTTTCCGTTCCCAATAACGAAACACAAGATTTTCTGCATTATATATCATTTCCTAAATATAATATTAATATTTCCCACACATTGTAAAAGCCTCTTTTATATAACCCAGAAAGATAATTTTAAATATTTATGTGTGTTTTGTTATATTTTTGAAATGTTAAAAGGTTTTCGTTATATTAAAACTAGTGCTCGAAGTGGGGGTGGGTGAAATTATCATTCTCATTTTGGATTTGGTGTATCCCTAACTTTTTATTAATGGGAGCTCATTGTCTTTACTTTTAATAGTAAATCGCCACCACTAGGTTAAAGCGTACCATAACCTTTTCTAGCCCACATCTCCAACCGTTTTATTATCTTTTCTAACCCTTTTCGAGAGCTGATTAAATCAATGGAAACCTTAAAACTTAAGATTATTTCCGAATACATTAAAATCATATCTGTATAAAAAAATATTTTTCTAGAGAATATAAAATATATATTTTTTAATAATGCTACTAGTAGAAGTACGATTTACTGGTATAATATTCCTAGAAAATTGAAGTACAAGTTTTGATGGAAATGTGGTGTATATCTATTATTTAAAGAATACTTCCGGAAATAATTTTAAGATATTTAAAGAATTATTCTCTGCTTACAGGCTCTGTCATTTTGAAAAAACGAAACAACCAAAGATAGAGAACACAGATTGTGTCGAATTCCTCAAGTCGAATCCACAAGACCCCCGTGCAGCCGAGAGGTTAGCGCGCTCGCTTTGAGTGTGGTCACGGGTTCAGTTCCCGCAGAGGTCCAATGAACGGTGCGGTTTGAAGCTTACTTTACGAAAACTGTAGGTCCCGACCTTAGAAGTTCTCCAGCTGATTTAAGATGTTAGTTCAATCAATGGGATAGGTTTTTATTTGTCATGGAAAGAGGTAGGGTGAAATTATATGATAATATTCACAGAATGTGCTATTTCTATCGTATCTCATAATTAGGGACAGCTCTGCAGGGGCTATAGGGAACCGAAGACATCTAAATCAACCTTAGCTCGTTTCTAGCTCCCCAATTTGCTTTATTTTATACCTGTCATAAAATTAAATCAGGGTACAACAGCTTCAGATGAAATATTTTAGCCTCCGCTGCATTTTTACACTGGCACCGTCATTGCTAGTAATTCAAGAATAAACATATATAAATAGAAAATGGCCACACAAAAATAACAAGCATAAAATTTGAGTTAGGACTAAACATTTGGTCTGTTCATGTCTATTACATTAATTTTCCAGCTTTACAGCCTGGAAAACAGCTAACTGGTTCGGAAGTTGTATAGCCTGTAAGTAACATTACAGCGGCCAGCAAGAGAACTAGGTCGGTTACGCACATTTGAACCGCATTGGAAGGCGCTGAGATCGCAGATGGCGATGGTGGTACACACAGCACTGCTTCCCAGCATACAGCCTATCATCGTGCAGTTGTCTGCAAGGCTTACATGTTGACACAGATCAGCTGGTGTTTGGCAATAACGACTGAGACAGTGGCGGAGCTGTTTCAGTGACTAGAGTGGAAGATTGATCGATGTTACAATTGTTACACGCGGTCAGCCTCCAATGTGCGTCCCGAGGCATATTGTGTTGTCTAGAACGGGTTCCATAGCCAATAATAAACACGGAGCCACCTAGCCATGTTGGTTCGTACTGTTTCTAATATGTCGATGGCACGCCAGTGCTCCTTATGAAACAAATAATGTCTTATTCCCACATTAGACCTTCTTGGCTCACCAACCACAAACGCAGGGGTTACATGTCACTTACATGTTATATGCCGAATCGCGTGAAAGCACGTGAGAAACTTTCAGGTGGAAACGCCAAAAAGCGGGCGATTAAATTCTGAGAAAGTTACTGAAATCTCAAACATATTAAAAGATTGAAAAGAATCGCTTGCATAGAAATGAGTATGTGGCATGCATTGTGTTGTGTGTATGTTTTGAGTTGGAAGTTTGATGCAAGTTCAAGTGTGTTATAGTTGAAGCAAAACTACTCAAAATGAAATTCAACTTCAACAATGAAACTTCACATTCTTGATAACAGTTCACGCAAAATGCAGGTTGTAGGCAACCATCCATTCACTGCATCATTGTTGGTTGCATACCATCCTGGGAAAGTTCAAATTAAAAAACAAAACAAAGTTAAACAAATACAATCTAAAAGCTCAATATGAAGTGACTGTGAAATGAAGCGTAATTTCCGCGAATTCCTACTTTTTATTAATCCATATGTACTAAGAAAACGGTCTCAAAATACGTATTTTAGTAGAAACTCCAACATGATCAATTATGGATTGCATGGTTCTAGTTTATTATGCACACATTAATAGCAAACATATTGCTAAATAAATATGAACCATGCAGAAATCAATTGCCCTCTATACCCACCAAGGGTATCCTTGATCAATATTTAGAAACCTTGGAGGAGTACTTAGCCAAAAATTGAGAAGTGGACGCGTAGTAAGACTTCTTACGTATAAATTCTCAGGAACCTGGTAACCGAGAAAACGTTTACAAAAGTAAAATTTCTCTGAGCATGGTCCAACCTATTTATTTAAATAGATTCAGTCGTTCTTACCTGACGCTTAAATGTTTTCTGAATAATTGAGTTTTGTAACGATGTAAGTAGTAAGTAATTCAACTTTCTAATATGGTTGAAGCATTGATGATATAGTCCTAAGTTTGAAGATAGTTAATTTAAGAATTGTTACATTTACGTTTTATATAACGTTTAAGAAATAAGTAATGTTACCGTCGAATGATAAGTAGTTTCATATTATAATTTGTTTGGAATCTTAAGAACAGTACTTCCTATTATTGTACCAAGTTTGGGTTGAAATCGGTTAACTGCTCACGCATGGCAGAAAAATGTGTCTAAGGTTTGTCTTGTTATTATCGAAACGGTAATAACCATGTTTTGCGATGGCTAAAATATGGAACATAGGCTCCTAGATTATTGTGTGAATTTTGCTTGAAATCTAATCATTCCTACATCAAGCTCGAATATGTTTTAATAATCAGTATCGGTAGCATGGAAAAAGTAAACCTGTAACCAGTAATGTAACGTATACGGTATTGTACAATCATACCAAATTTGAATGAAATTGGTTTAACCTTTCTCACATGTTGCGCGAATATAATATAACTAACTCTACATACGTTAACATGCTAATATAATTCAAGCTTTAAGGGTAGAGTCCGATTTAATCAAATCTTTAGGCCGAAATAAATTAACAGTTTTTGAACGATCCGCGAATGTCAAGTTTAAGAGACGAGTTTTCTTCTTTTTTTACCAGGGAAATGGTAATATGTTGGAAAGTCTACATATTAAATCAAAAGAGCGAGATTCCGCTCTACTTGAGCGGAAAGAAGGACCACTCTTTCAGATCTATTTTTTATAGGAGAAAACATGAGGAATTTCCGCTCGAGAAAGGTGGTATCTATGGCCGTCCATTCAATGAGGATGTATAAATATTCTCAGGTGAATGTCTATCTACTCAAATAAAATTTCCATCTTTCGAAAACAAAAAACCGCAATTAAATCCTGAAAATGTAAAAAGATGCAGAAGAGAGCATTTATTCATAAGCTGTAAGAAAGAAAAGTAATGTACGTATGAAACAAAAAGAGTAAATAAAAACAAACAAAAAACGTGAACTCGGAGGGATTTCAACCTTGTACCTTCTAGCCAGCTCTCCAACGCGCTAACCTCTCAGCTGTCTGTCCAACAGCGACAATACGCCGTTGAAATGGTTTCTTTTGTCTTCTTAGGTACTAGAGAACAACGTTCAAGGATTTCTTGTACATATCTTACTCCTGATGTCTTCTGAAATCTTTTTATCACTCAGAAAAGTTTTCAATTTTTTTGTTGCTATTTATAGCTTAAAAAAATCACAGTATAGCTTAGTCTTTCGAAAACCTTTGCAGTAACAAATGGCGGAGAGCAAAGTTGACTAGAGGCCATGGTGCATTGTAAATCACTCTAAACATATGATAAATTAAGCTGTATAAAAATATAAGAAATCGCTGTTTCAAGTTTGAAGGATCAATAAGAAATCGCTATGTTAAATTTTAAGTAGAAATTACATCCCAATAGATCGGTATTCCATCTAGGAAGATCACATTTTCCATCCAAGCGAGAGCGTTTCGTTCGAAACCACACTATTCGATTGAAAATTCCATTTCTAACAAAAGAGTGGCCTCTCTTTCCGCTATAAAAGAGTAACAATTCCGCTCTTTTGATTTAGTATGTAGTACTACTAAAACTGGAGGCTATTCAAGTGTTTACACATCGACATTTTGGTAGAATGTATACAACTGTTCTTACATGATACGCTAAAATGTGCTTTTGCTAAATTACCGTTACCATTGAAATCACACTAATAGCAAATCCTTTAAACTTTCTGCAGCGCAACCATTAGCAATGTGCGCAAATTGTGAAGCAATGTGCGCAATATTCTTCCAGTATCCTCAGAAAAGAAACCGGATAAACATTGTGTCCACGACAAACGTTTCACGCACAAAGAGATTAACTCGCGCAGTTCAATTATAGCATTTTGTGATTGAAATACATATGAAAGGTGTTACTGTATGTGGTAATTTTATTACTACATCTTTCATTTAAAATGCATATTAAGCCAATTTTAAATTATAACCATCTAACAATTTCATACGTTCGGAATTTTAACATGAATTTTCAGCATTTGTTTGCTGTAAAAATATATAATAAATTGCTTTTTGCAAATATGACATTTAATTAGTCTCTAAGAACTGTTATACAACTGATTTGTTATTTTGTCAGCTTAGATTATAGTAAGAGTTCCACCATTTATAGAAAATATATATATTTCTGAGAAATATATGTAAGTAATTTATCTGTATTTCTTTAACTGTCACCCTTTCGAGCTATTTAGCTGCACTATTCAGTGGATACAGTAATGCTTTACCTATTAAAATATAAATTAAGCAAAATAATTTAGAAGTATGTTTTCAAGACGATTTTTAATAATAACTATAACTTATCAATTTGCTTTGATAAATTTAGAAAACGTAAAATGTTATAAAACAGAAATCTGCCAACTTATCATCTTTTAGGAAATTTCATGCTACAGCTATGCTATTCTAGTGGAAAGGGAACCCCCTCATTCTAATGGTTAGGTAACCCCTGTATAGCCAATACTTACAGAAAGGAAAGAAAAGTAATAAATTGTTGAATCTTAAAGTATAGCTTTAAATATAGGATTATATTTTGAAAAGGGAAATCAAATGTTGTTATAAAGGACTTCAATACTAAATATTAAACCTTTTGCTGATTGGAGGTAAAATAATATTTTTTCCAAGCATCACATTTATCATTATACTACTGCCATTTCCCTGGAATACGAATTTTGAAGATGTCTCTACGTCCTTAATTGAAAATAGTATCACTGCTTTTCTGTAACAGAATAGGAACACAACGGAAAATTTTTAAACTTTGCTATCGCCATTTAAATAGAATTCGAACACAAATGACGCTGAAGCGAAGTTACTATTGCAAGCTTTTTATATATTCTGCATGCATTATCCTATTCGACCAGTTCGTAGTGTTTTCAGTTCAAATATGTTTTATACAGATGTAAATATAAATGTACTGTTGATGCAACGTGATATCTCGTATATACTGCTGAAATTATCTTTCCGAAAAATATGCTATCCTTAGTCTTACTGCTGTGGTAGCGACTCCTTTGTTTTCTACAAAAGTTTCGTCCCTCCGAAACAATGCCAATAGTGATTATCCTTCATCTGTTACTGAAATAACTAGATAAGGCACATCATCCTTCTCTGGAAACAGATTAAAGTCTTCTCAACTTCCCAAGGACTCTTGACTCCACATTTCATCGACCCGTCACACTTGGTCTTATACACCATAAGCTACGAAAGGAAAAGTTCATTGTTAGAAGACTTCGTGACAAAACTTCTACCAAATGGGACTATTATAATTACATTTTAGTTCATGGTATTTTTTGTGGTTTCTTCATATCCTCGCATTGATTTGAGCTTAATTCTAATAGGACGTCTGGGTAAGTGAGGGAATACAAGTTTTCATATTGGAATTCCAACTGAAAAAAATATCAGATTTATTTTTGCAGCAACTATGATTTACATAATTTAGCATTATAAGTATCAGAAATTTCATTCAAAATATTTACTGCTAATCTATTTGTAACCTGTCAATACTTATTCCCCTTTCCAGAGTCCTCAATTATCAATAAGATTGGTTTAATAAATTATTACACAAAATATTGTGGCAAAATATAAGAAAAAAGAGCAAACATATCGTTACCAATATTATTATTAAATCAGAATCATGCTGTTTCTTTAAATACATTCATGATTTCATGTTTTTACGAGATATATCTAGAAAATAGAAAGATTATTTAATTTGCACGTATGAAAATACTGTAACAACAGATGTGTTTCCAGACGCGGGTTACGTCCCTACTTTGTCTCTAATGTAATTTCAACTGGCTAATGTAATAAGTTCTGAATCCACATTTATTTGTGTAAATCTGTTCTATTCATTTGTGTAGAAGCTGGTTTAGCAAACTTCACAATGCGGAACGCTAACTAAAGTTCGCACCCACCTTTGTTTTAAAATGGAATAGAAAATATGGATGGCGCAGCTGAAAGGAAAAAAGTGGTTGTTTAGAAAATTAGGTATAATAATTATAACATGCAGTAAGGGAGGAAGTAAGGTTCTTCGAGATAGCAAGAGGTAAGATGAAATAATTATTATTTATTATATATTATCAATTATTTCGTTAAGTGATGATGTGAATATTTTTTCTGTGTGAATATTTTTTTCTTTCGTGAAACGTAAGTTCAATTGTATCAGGGTTAATAACGAGAAGCATAAGAGAAATAGACAGTACAGTATAACACATCATGAAAAAGCATATATGAGAATACTGAGCTGTACTAGTATTACTCCAAAACTTTAGGAGTACTATTTTTACGACGCCAATCACTATTTGTATTTATTAGTATTAGCACGGATACAGCAAGGGCCATATTACACCGTTCTTTTAACAATGAGATATAATAATAATAATAATTACAAATAATTATACAGTAGGAATAAGCTCAGTTTTTTTCATTCCGGATTCGCATAACAATTCTTTAGAAATTTACTATTTCTGAAGCAAAAATTTGGTGGCAAAGGAAGAGTATTGTAAAGATGAGACAATCTGTATATGACATATAGTTGGACCAAACATAATTTAGGTTTTTAGAGGTAGAAATGGTGTTGGGAACGGGCATTTTGTCAGTGTGTTGTTAGGTTAAAAAGCGGAAGAATGTCATGGGTCCTGAGTATGCTCTGCATTATTTTATAAAGAAATTTTAAGTCGTTTAGTTTTCTTCGCGTGTCTATGTATTTTAAGTCAAGAGAATTCAGAGTGTCTGCGCTAGATTTATGTTGGAGGTTGGGTATCCTGTGTTGGTTGCACAATACGAATAAAGAAGTTTTGTACTTTGTACAATTTAGATATGTTAGTTTCACAATCCATAGACCAGATAGATGAACAGTATTCGATAGTAGGAAGTGCTCAAGTGAGAAAATATGACCGAAGAGCTCTGAAATCGTTCACATCTCTAAACCTGTAGAGGAGTCGAAGAAGTGTGATTGCTTTAGAAGTTACGAATTCAATATCAGGAGTAAAATTGAATTTTTCATCAAATATGATACCAAGGTCTTTGTAATGGTTCACCCATGGTATAATAGATGAGGATGATGTGTATGTACATTTTGTGGTATGGGTTTTGAGTGAAAAAGGCATTGCAGTAGTTTTGCACGGATTGACTTTCAGTCACCAATTAATTTCACTACATTTCAACAGAATCTATAGGAAGAAAGAAGGAAGAAAATATATTTTGTATATTTAATGGTCTTAAAAATTTTGCAGTCATCAGCATAGAGAAGTATAGAACAGGAATTATCAATCTTTTCACATAAATCATCAATGTAGAGGGAAAATAAAACTGACACCCTAAACAGCTTCCTTGAGTGACACCTGAATGCACTGGGAGCCACTTGGATGTTATACCAGGGAAGAGGATATGTTGTTCTCTGGCAGACAAATATGATGTAAGAAGCTGAAGGAGGGGTCCGTGTAAATTAAATCTGGAGTCAAGCATGTGTATAAGAAGTTTGTGATTGGCCATTTTTAAAATGCATTGGAGAAGTCTAGGTATATGACGTCAAGTTCTTGTTTATTTGCTAGGGCATCTGTGGCTTGAGACAGTAGGACAGCTAAGTTGGTTTCACAAAAGGCATTCAGTACAAAGCCCTGCTCGGAGGGAGAAAGAAATGGGAGGACATGTTTTGAATCATGTATGTGATGATTTTTTCACAAATTAAACCGAGAACAGAAAACGAAAAATGGGTCTGTATGAATTAGCAGCACATGACTTGTCACCTTTTTGTAAACCGGAGTAATGTTTGGTTGATAGTTTCCAGGCGTTCGGGAAATAACCCTCCAAAAAGCACCCATAGAAAAGAATGGTGAGAGGTGCAGATAATGCTTGGGAACATTAAGAGAAAATCACGTAAGAAAAAATCAGTTGTAAAATGCCCTTTACCTACCACAAACACCTTCAAGAAAGAAAGACGTGGAATGTATGTTTCGAAAGTTGATTCTACTAACAACATTATCGCAGTTAGGTGGAAGGACAATAATGTTGTGACTTGTGACGATTCTCTCAACTGTATTTGACGTTCATCCTGTGCAAAGTGCCGAACGTTATTCCTCTTCAGAGAAGAGAAAAGCAACCATTACCCAGCCAAATGTCATCAAAATGTACAGTAAATATATGGGCAGGGTGGATAGAATGAACCAAAATATAGCAGCTTACCGTATTGGCATCAGAGGTAAAAAGTGGTACATACCCATTGCGCTTTGTATGTTCGATGTTGTGATGAATAATTCTTTGTTTTTGGCAAGAACAAAAGGCCTAACCAGTGAAAGTTTAACATTTCGAAGAGACGTAGTAAAGGCTCTGCTGCAAAAGTATGGAACTGTTCCAAGTGTACCTGGACCAAGTACACCAAGACATCCTGGAAGTCATATATCGCCAGTACACGCCGTCACCCTGCAGAACATATGATTATTTTGAATCAGTGGAGACGTCGTTGTGCTGTTTGCAGGAACAAAACAACAACAGGGTGTAGAAAATGTGGTGTAGCACTGCACGACAAGTGTTTCTCTGAGTTTCATATGCATAGTTATGTTGCAAAGACCTAGCCTAAACTTGACGAACAATTATTTTTATACAATACACATATATACATCACTTTATAATTACACAGATAATTTTATTGTATTCTTTGTTGATAAATGTTCTAAAACTCGAACCTATGTACAAATAAATTACTTAAAAGCTGGGGCTTTAACGGCCCACTGGGCTTTAACGACCCACCTACTTACTGGGTCGTGAACAACCAACCCCGAAAATCCGGGAAAATAAATGTTTTCGAGCAAATGTAGAACATTTCCTTTATGTACACCCTATTTGAAATGTTCACTCAAAATATGGACAAAATATCGAACAAAAAATAGTTCTTGGCATATACGTGTATTCTCATTTGCTTTTGTTGTACCCGCTTAGGTTTAGCAGTTTTCAGCAGCAGTTTTTTCGTAATGGGATGTCAAATGGTTTGTTTCTTCTAATAAGGACTTCATTCATGAAACTGTTACATTGTTGTTGACCTTTGTCTAAAAATGTTGACTTTGATTTTTTGTCTTCATTAATGTCAACTTGAAGATTGACTAGTTCATTACCTAAGTCGAGAAATGGATTTCCATTCTTCCGAATAGCTTCAATCGTGTACTCCACATCACATAGAAAGTCTTCTTGTCCTTTTACTATTTAATCATGATGAAAGTAGTCATACTCATTATTGCTAAACATGCAATACTGCAGGGTAACTTAATTATTGAGAACTAACGTACTCCACAATTTGATTGTGAGGTAAACCCAATCAAGAAAATACCTATTACAGTTCAGCAGATTCGACATTTACTATATACAACGCTAAAGAAATAAAACACATCTATAATCCAAAAGAGTTAGTATTCTTCATTCATGCCCAAGCAAATAAGAATACCAAAACATGACATAATATCCAATAGTTTAGGTTAATGCTCATGCATATGCTGATTAACAAATTAACAGGCTTTTAGATCACGTTGCATCAAGTTAGATTTCGTGCAAATTGGATGCTGATAGGTTTCGTTGCATTGAGTTCAGTATAACTAACAAATCTAAAGTTACAGCCCTAATCGCTGAATACATCGATCAAGCACGTAGATGATCAGTAGTATACTTTCCTAAAGATCTGCAGTGCACTATATGGAAATCCATGCATTATTACTCAAAAACTTCGAATCCTAAAGTCTGATTTCCAGCTTTATAATATTCATGCAAATAACATAAACCATCTAGTACTTGCTAAAACCATGCATCGCATAACTTACGTATTTCCAGTTCCAAGTAATTAGAAAAGATGCATTTTATAGATCAATTTAGTAAATACTATCGGATTATAATACTGCTCTGAAAGCTTAAATAGTTTCCTATATATTCTGTTCATAAACCATATTTTGCAATCTATAATATTTGTTTACTAAAGCCCGTTATACTAAACAACGAACAGACAACTCAAACATTTCAGCTACTGAAATCATTCTTTCTTGCATTTCAGCAGTTTCCAAAAGCATTAGAATATAGTCAAGTAGTCACACACAAAGACATTATTAAAATAGGTTGTGTCTAGAGTAACGGCGGTTTTCCGTCGTTGCTTTAAGTTTTCAACAGCGAGGGTTAATTTACTAGAGCAACTACGGAATATATTCCACTCTCGCGTAGCTTGAACTACAAGTAACAACGAGAAGCGCTCACCTCGGCAGCTGCCGTTTGGTCTTGAGGACAAGGCGTCAGATAGCTGATCCAACAGTCCCGGGTTCAAACCCTGGCGTCGACTTCTTGTATATTTTTTAAAACGATTTTTTTTCGTTTTTATGTAAATACACCAAAGGAAATTTAATAAAAGTTGCGATTTACAATTTGAAAAGATGCCACTAGAAACTAGGATGTATATAAACCCACCATGGCAGAATGCACACCGAGCGATAGCGAGGTAGGTGGGAGGGTGCTTCCGAAGGGACCTGGGCGACGTAAGCCGCGGGGGGTGCATCCCCCTGTTAGCGGTAGGCATACGCAAAAGTACTGTTTACTCAAAAATTCTGTTTACGCAAAGTTTTGTGCCGTTCCATCCCGTCGATGCTCTAGTAAATTAATTGACCCTAGATGCTAAAAACGTAAAGCAATAACGGAAAACCGCCGTTGCTATAGGCGCGTCCATTAAAATAATCAAGTTGTAAAAACAAAGATGTACAAATAAGACAAACAAAGTTCATCTCCAAACCGTAATAATCATTCGCCATGTTTGATCCAATCCAACTTCAAACAATTATATATATCGTCTTCATACCCAGATGAAATTTCATAGTCATCAGGTCTCTTGTTTACCTCAGGGGCAAACGTAGACCAATTCAAAAGTTCGATTTGATCTTGAGTTAAGCAAATTACTCCCCCTGACCCCTGTAATGTCTTATTAGCTATTTATGTCCTTGAACGATTGCTATGGAAGAGAAATGTTTCTTACATTTATTGACAATGAACCTTCCAAACTTGAATTCATCAAGAACCAATTTTGGTAATCGTTTCAAATCATTAACATGGATAGGAACCCATCTTACATAATGGTAGTGGTCACAAACAAGAAAAAAGATCTCAGAGATTTTGCAATGCTGTTACATAAAGTTCAAAGTTTTCCACTCTGTGGGCACGTAATAAGATCAACAGCAGAGCCTCTAATTCCATACAAGAATCCATCCAATATGCAAATGTAGGACATATACTGTTGTTCTTAACGCAAGTATTAAATTTAGTTTCCGTTGATATTTCTTTGTAAGCTTCATTGTGGAGTACCTGCAGTGTTGCATAGGTTACCTGGTGTGCATATCTAGCCTTTGTTACATGTATGACTTTCAGAATATCATCTGCAATTCCTTAAGAGGCTAAACCAACTTCCACAAGAGCTTCAATCCACCCTGATCCCTGCAATATAGCATCAATCGCCTTTACACTATGTTTTTATGCATGAAAGCCTCCAAGCATGATCACAATATCTTTAAGGAAATCATAGCCGCACTGTACTCTCTTTTTTACCGTATAAGTTCGTTCATCCCCAGTTATTATGGATATCTTTTCTGGATTAAAATGATGCATTGCTTTCAACACAATCAATTCTTTGCTCCTACTGAATTTCAACAATATCCTCCATGTATCACAAATAACGTTGACAAGATATATCATTCCAAGAAGTCTTATATTCTAGTTTCCCTTTAGAACAAGGTTTAGGCCAATGAAACAACCGATGTCATTTTAGCCATATCTTCAAATTATGATGCTATTATTTGGGATGGCGGAACATTTATTAATTCAATTTCTTCTACGGTATGCTCAATAGCATTTGAAGACTACTTTAATATGTTTCATGAAGTAAATTAAAACATTGAGGAAAACATTGGGACTACATCTTGTCTGGAACTCCTACTATGAAATTTCCATAAAATCCTAGACTCGTTAAGATCGGGGTCATGGAATGAGACAGAAGGTAGGTCCAAATGTGAGGCTGCCCAAAGATCGATCAATGTTTTGTCTCGCACAAAACAAGCAATAATTATTTCAATATGTCAGTGACGAATCTGTTTCAAACTTTGAAGATATACACAGTGAATATGTTTCAAACCTTAA
>JAGDQP010048602.1:796-14711 GCA_022664845.1 Lepisma saccharinum
TGCCAAGGATGGAAACATTAACAACAATGAAAAAATAATTTGTTGAGATTAAAAATAATTTTCAATCCATTACTGGATGAAGGTCTCCTCCATTTCCCGCTACAAATATCGGTCAGCAGCTGCCCTTTCTACATAGCTTCCGGAGAAAAAGAATTTGATTTCATCTTTCCATCTTGGCCATCTTCTAAGTCGTTTATTTCCTCTGGAGACCCAATATAGAACACTCATCATTCACCTTCCATCTGCTTGTCTAGCTATGTGATCCACCTCACTTCATTTTCTTCGCAGTCATAAACATATCTTCGACATCTTTATAGAGTTTTCTTTCTGTTCCTCCTAGTTGTTCCTAGCATGCATATATGCACTGCTCTTTGCTTAACTCTCAATTTCTGACTTGTTTTCACATTCTACGTTCACATTTCGTATCCATACATCACAGGTAAGACATACCAATTATACACTTGAATTGCTTGATATTTGAGACACACTGGTAATTTACGTTTTTAAATAAAGTCAAAGCTTCAAATGAACTTCATAACATTTTTATTTAATTTGTTTCCGCGGAATTTCAAGGAAGATATAAGGAACAAGTGTCCAGAGAAATGGAGGAGACAGCACAATGAAGAACTCTACAGACTGTACGATTCACTCAATATTGTATAGTATTATAAGAATAATGAAATTATGACGGTTATGATGGGCAGGCCATGTTTCTTGATGTGGGAAAACTAGGATTATATTCCATCTTGGTTGGGAGGCCGGAGGGAACAAAGGCTGTTGTGAACACCGAGATGCCCTTGGGAGGTTAATAGTAAAAGGAATCTTCGAGAGGTGTATGTGATGTAATCTGACTTGATCTTTTCCATGATAGAATTCAATGGAGAATGTTTGTTTCTGTGGCTAGTTCCGTAAGCCATACAGTTAGATCATCGAGAAACCGGGTAAATAGCGGGTTGGTACCTTCAAATTGTTACCATTTTTTTGCCATTAGTATAGTAACGTTAAAAAATGGAGGCCAACTGCGGATTTCTTTTTCTTACAATGGAGTTGGTAGACAGCTATGGTTACCGTTCATTTAGAATCCGATAAAGAATCAGTGACGTACAGAAGAATTTATTACTTTCGAATTTCAGTTTTTGCAGGGCATGTTACACAAATTTTTACATTTTTATTGTATCTTCCTATCAAGTAATAAATAACATTTAATGAAAATGGAAAGTGGTTACCAAATGATGAACCATTTGCCTCATATTTCGGTAACTACCATTTCATTAAAATTAAGAATTTGGATTTCAGGACTCAGGAGTACGAATTATGTCCAATTCGGAACTTTTTAACTTGGTCACTAGAGAATGGAGAACATTTCAAGATATTTAGAAAAAGAGGGAGGGCAGGAGGACAAGATGAAAAGGAGGACGTCTGGTAACTTAACTTAGGCCCTGGCCGACATTTTCCTGCATCTTTTCCCCTCCCCTTCCCAGCCTACGCCTTATGGATACCTAAAGGTCATAAATAAAATTCAAAACGAAATACACAGACCCTACAATTTTGCCTAAAATTAATCTAATTTTAAAGTTTGAATTTCGAACTAAAATACTGTAGTTTGGAGGACCCTACCACCCTGTAACCAGTAATCACATCCATATATTGAGACATATTTTTATGGGAAGAATATATATTTCATTTTCCCTACATTAATCACGGAATCGATCACAACTATTCAATAGCTTTCTAAGCATGGAAAGGCACTAATTATTTTTAAAACATTGTAAGTAGGTAATAATATCATAATAAATGTCCTGACACAAAATATTTTCAATATTTTTTATATTTTTAATGAGATCATATCGAAACCTAGCCTGAAATTTTGCTAAGAGAATCTACGTCTCATAGAGAGGTAACATACAAAAAATCTGCCTATATTAAGGGCAAGGTACAGAGATAGGAGCTGGATTATTGGTCAAAGTGTACAAAAAATGTATTTTTTATGATGCAATCAACAGAAGTCACTTCTGTTTCACTTCGTCCTGGAATAAAGCACTACCGAGTTGTAGTGTCACCTCCCACAGCGCAGTTTGCCAGGGACGTATATAGGGGAGCTGGAATCCCCCCCGTTTCTTTATGCAATTCATTTTTTTAAAATGAAATAGGCAATATTTTACGATTTTACTAAAAATCTTAATTTCAAGGCCTCCAGACTCCCTAAATACGTCCCTGGCCATGAATGTTACGGTGTGGTAGGTGACACTACAACTGGACAGTGTTTCATTCCTGGACGAAATTGAAGAAGAAGTGACTTCTCTTGATTCAATTATAAAAAATACACTTTCTGTACACTTCGAAAAATTTTCCAGCCCTTGCCTCGGTGCCTTGCTGTTAATATGGGCAGCTATTTTTTTGTATATTACCTCTCTATTGGACGTAGATTCTCCTAGCAAAATTTCAGGCTAGGAGCACACTATCATGACGCACGGTCGCTTAAAAAAACAGTTGCTGGTCTGTTTGGGGAAAATTACTATAATGTGGAAAAATCATTATTTTTTACTTATTATTAATAAAAATAATAATTATACTGTACTTAAATGGGAGAAATGTTAGTATTTTTCTTTAAAAAATTGGCCTATTTCTGAGATTTAATTTTTCTTTTTTTACCACCCAGAAAGTATTAAAGATATGGATATTTGTGTCAGTTTACATAATAGAGAATTTTATTACCTACGTTTTTTTTAAAACAATATTACCTTACCATGTTTAGTAAACTAGTTATGATCGATTCCGTGATTGATGTTTTCTCGGACTTTTCCCCCTTCCCCACAGTTGTCGACCACCCCCGGGAGCGACGACATGGTTTTTATTTTTAATAGGTCTTCACTACAAAATCTCGAAAGTTAGCGCTTCGCCTATTTTTGTTTTGGAACAATAAAACTGACCTGTCCTCAAAGGGGAGGAAACTGGGAGTGGGAGGTAGCTTCTTACCAACCCTCTGTCTCCACCCCACTGCTAGATAGGAAGGAACACAACTACAGCGCCAGGCAATTTTTCGGCGTTCAAGAGAACTTCTTGAGTTTTGCAAACAGATATTTTCTTCAGATTCTAAATTTTGGCCAGCTCCGCCCGGTTCTTAAAGAAACTAACCTCATACTTTGTTTTCTTTTTCAATATCTGAATAAATAATAAAAAAAACTTTCAGCGTTAAGATCGTGCATTCCGTGAACTTCGTTATGTATTTCCGAACAAGCCCCATGTAACCTGACTAGAGTGGCCAGACACCTTTCAAAGACAGCCCTGATTTTGGTCACTCTAACCTTCTCCACTTCAAGAAACACGTTAGTTTGTCCTTCTCTTGGAGCTGTTTAGAAAGAATTTTATTAATTATCTGACATATGAAGTAGTTTTGATTATATTACACGTGTAAATTCTCCCTAATCTTTTGTAGACTATATTTACCATGGTTTTTCATATAATTTAAAACATCATTAAACATGTTTCATAAGATAATTATTCAGCCTTATGATTTTAGCAGCTATTTTGTTAAATACATTGTATTGTATAATTTTATGTATTTTGAATATCTTTTTTCTGAGATTTGAAAATAGCCATCCTAAATCTAACCTTACTTAATCTAAACGAACCTAACTTTACCTAACCTGAAGAGGAATAAACCTAACTTTCTCGACCTCCTAACTTTTTTTTCAACAGTAACGAACTCAGACCAAACCTTATATACAATCTTAAGATAATTTAAGCTACCTAACCTAATCTTCTTCACACTTTATCGTAATTTTTCGAAAGTAATAGTCTAGTGGTTAGAGCGTTGCACTCGTGTCCGCGTGGTCCTAGGTTCAATTCCCGGCTGGAGTTCCACTTTTCAGCGTCCACCCAGCGTCGTGAGGCAAACTGGGGAGTCATATGAAAGAAGGCGTGACGACTACTCCGTCTAAAAAGCCCCTAATACTCCTGTTCGTTGCCAGGTGACGCGCAATACTGACACCACTGCCGTCACTCAGGTGGACGCAGTTACATCAACCGCGGACAGATGACGTTGTGGAAGGCTCAGGACCTTTCGGTCTGTAACGCCCATGGTTATTATTATTGTTAATGTTAAGATAGAAATATTCGAATTAATTCATAAATATTAGATGGGTGATTGCATAAGTAGAGCCACTCCCAAATAGCACCTAAACTTGAAGTAAGTTTGTACAAGGTTTGTCATTAGAAGTTCGTATAAAGTTTGGCATTGCATTGCCGCAAACTTGCTACAATCTTGCTGGTTGACAAGTTCCAGATTTGCTACAAACTTTGCAAGCCACACTTGCTACAAACTTGTCTTGTTAAACATCAAGTCTGTGGCGAAAAAGGATTTCCATTGTCTGGATTGGGGCTCGAACCTAGAATCTTTAGTTTTCTTTGTAGTCCGTCACTCTAACCACTGCTTTATTCCGCCACTCTTGACTGTCTTCTATTTTATTAAAACTTTAAAGTTACGAAGACAGTTTTTAAAGTAAATGCACTGATGCAGAAATTCGAAATTCTAAAAAAATCGTTGATTCTGTTTTAGAGTTATGAATACTGCTTCGTTGATTTTTTAACAAGCAAACCTCCTCAGGTAAAATGATAATGAAGTGTATACTTTACAGCTCGGGTCGATGACATGTTGCGTTTCTGGTCTTTGTGTTGCGTTTAATTAAAGAAAATAATAATAATTTCACTTGAATCGTTTAACTTATTTTCGGGAAATGCGTACAATTTTGAAAATTGGGTAAAATGTTCAAAAAATACAAATGAAGGAACGGGCGGCAAATATTTATAAGCAGGAACAAAAAGTTGTTAAAAAAAGATTTATTTGTGGAACTCCAGCGCTCCAGTTAGTAATCCAACAGGAGAAATCACTGTTAGTTTATCATTGTAAGGAAAAAATCAAGGCTAGTCGAAACTTGGTTTAAAATACATACTATTTGGGAAATTGCCAGTCAGTTTATTTTAGAACTGTCATCGATCCGAAAAGTAAAGTAAACATCATTATGATATACAACAGTGTTGAAGTGACTCGCTTGTGAAAGATCACGAATCTGCCTTCTTCATAGCTCTAAACACAAGATCAACGTTAACCAAGATCATTTTAGTAATGTAATGCCTTGTTTACATTACTAACATTGTACCATGGTTAACATTAACCCGAGTTCATTTTAGTAATGTAAACGGTAGTTACCGTTAACGCGGGTTTAAAAATTTAACCAGCGTCAACTTACGACGGTTATCTTGTAACGTTAGTAAGAAATGACTGTCTAAACGCAAGTTAGTCATTAAGCACGAATCACTTCGTGAGTTTATTTCTTTCTTTATCGAAATATATAGTATAATAGTGGTGCGTACTACTTTTAAAATATAAAAGAATGATGGCAGAACTAATCTACAAAATGTGACGCTACAATCAATTCATTTGTGTTCATTTTTTATAATTTAATCCTCTCCCGTGTACCAAGCAGATTCTTTACTCATCCACGGGAACCTCAACCTGTTTCTTTACAGACATTGGTAATACAAGCACGATAACTAAGTTCGGTAGTCTGAACGCAAGTTAGTTTTACCCGTAAATCTTACCATCGTAAAAGGTTAGTAATCTGAACAAGGCATAAACGAATCTGAAGATTGTGGCTTCGAACTCTACTCCAGATTGAAATCTTTTTCCGCCAAAGGCAAGTTTTGGTGTGCAAAGTTCGCAATTATCACCTTGCAAGTTTGCAGCAAGGTTGTAGCAAGCTTGCAACCTCATTGCCAAACTTGCTGCAAGTTTACTGTATTATCTGGGCTGTTAATTATATATATATATATATATCACTGTAAATGTAATGTAAAATCGCTGTTCCTATATTTTCTGTCATGGTGTGGGTATTGCCTTCTCTTTCGCTCGTATTCTCTGAATACACAGCTCTTGCATACATGCAGTTGATACAGCTCTTTCTAATTTTTCGTCATGGTATACCGCCAGAGTATTTGAAAAAGAGCAATGATGATATAGTGTAGCGGAATAGTGTGTTGTGACGTAATTTATACGATTTCCAGGTGTTATTTATTGTCCATATTTCCTTTCCTCTTTTCCACTTTGAAGTAATTCGAAGTGGATTTATTTTTAGATGTGAAATTTATAGAAGTATGATCTTAAAGTGAGTTACCCTAAAGAAAACTGTCTCCTCTTACTTTTTCCTCGTCTCTACAGCCATTATTCAACACTGGATGTTTCGTTCTCATTAAAGAAATTGGTACTAAAATTTAATGTCACAGGAAATTTTATCGCTCGCTCGATATTGTTTTGTGGCTTTTTTTTTTTAGCAAAATACATGTCATGCATGCAAAACATGAAATAGAGCCATTTAGATGCCACCATGTTTGAAATAGATTGATCAACTCGAGTGTTTATTTAATGAAACGATGGCATTTAACTTTTTGTAACATTTTTAGAATTTCTGGTTGTCGCCAGGTGTTCATTGAAGTGTTCGGGATAATTTCTTGCAAGGGAATGAGCTTAGATATGGATGAATAGCTTGCAGAATGTGCGGAGCATAAAGTAAAGGTTACCGAAAATATTTTATGCTTTTAAAAAACTTAAAAACAAGACACAAATCACTCTTTACACAAGATACCTGGTTTAATTGCTCAATAGGATCATATTCCCTAAAATTTTTGTATTGAATACTAACCTGAAGTTCAATGGTAGAGCGGGCTTTTGTTTAGTATACGTCGGGCGTTCCATTTGGAACCATGTGGAACAGTCACAAGTAGTGTCATTTAAAGGTGATATTCATCGCCTATATTTAAAAAAATATATATTTAACCTGGCTTTTTCTAACCCGTCATCGTTCGCTATCGCTCACTCGACATAATTCCTGTCCGTGATTTTTGTACGAAAACATCAATTGTGAAATGGAAATAAACATGTCACGATTCCGATTCATGAACCTGTGACTTATTTCGTTCGGAAAATCACGCCCGACGTAAGCTAAAGTAATACTGTAGAGCGCTCACCTCTGGTTCTTGAGGTCGGCTGTTTGATCTCAACTCATCTCATGTGGGCTTTGAGGTGGACAAACAACTTGTGCGTGGGTTTTCTCGAGGTTCTTCCGTTCTTTCTCACTTTCTTCATCGCCATCCGGTCTGAGTGAAAGTTGCCTAAAGACCTTAAAAATTAAATTCAAATTAAGAACTAACCTGAAGTTGTACTAATAATAACTGAAGTTGTAGCCATATAGGTAAGCGAATAAAATGCCTAGTTCAGTTGGCTGAGTAAATTGGTTCGTCTTGTAAATTAGCAAAATAAACACATGTATTATTACACCTGAACAACATTGAATATAAAGTGAATGAAGAAATATTTAAAACAGGAAATGAGAAAGCAGTCCATGAAAAGTTTTGTTTGTTTTCTTCTTTCCTTCTTGACACAAAAATGAACAAAAGTTAAATCACTTGCAGCCCAGCCATCGACCTCCATTAATACGATACTGGACTGACTGCAGCCATTGAAAATTTCATGAATATGTGAAGCTAGGAAACGTAGAGGAAACTTAATCTCGTTTGTCCACTTCCAGTCCAAACCAATTTGGACCAAATTTTCGATTCTAACTCAGTTTTTTACGCTTGATAACGCTGTGTGGCCCGTTTTTTAGTTATGTCTTAATTCTTGCAGAAAAACGTAAACATTATTTGCAGTATTTTCTATTGTATGCAGAGTGCGGTATACTCTTACATCAATAACTCAGGAATTAAGACTTGAATAAAAAAAACGGGCCACACAGCGATATTAAGCGTATAAAGCTGAGTTAGAACTGAAAATTTGGTCCACATTGGATTAGACTGGAAGTGGACAAACGAGTTTAAATTTTTGCTCTGGCGTCTATCTTAACACTAAGTAGTTACTCCAGTATAGTTTACGTAGAGCTCGATGAGCCAGCCTTGACAAAATCTCCTTTATCCGTTGCCCAGATACCGTAATTGTTCTAAAGATGCATACTTGAAAACTAATTAATGCTGTGATTTCTCAGCCTATAGAGAGGCGCTGTGTCAAGAGTTTACACTGTCAGTTCGAATAAGGACAGGGAGAGTGACCAAAGTTTTTATAACTATCTATAAGTTGTGTCGAATGACCTTTATCTAAAAACGATACTGGACTGACTGTTCTCATTGAAAATTTCAAGAATATACGAAGCCAGGGAATAAAGAGGACACTATTCTCGGTTGTCCACTTCCAGTCTAAACCAATATGGGCCAAATTTAAGGTTCTAACTGTTTTTTACGCTTGATATTGCTATGCGGCTCGTTTTCTGACATGTCTTAATTCTTGAAAAAATACGTAAATATTCTTTGCGGTATTTTCTATAATATGCAGTTTACGGTATACTATTATATGAATAACTCAGGAATCAAGACTTAACTAAAAAAAAACAGGTCGCACAGCGATAAGAAGTGTATAAAACTGAGTTAGAATTGAAAATTTGGTCCACATTGAATTAGACTAGAAGTGGACAAACGAGTTTAAATATTTGCCCTCTGGTGTCTATCTATCGACACTCCAGTGTCGTTAACGTAGAGCTCGACGGTTGGGTCAGACGAGAGGTCATTGACTCAACCATGGATATTAGAATTAAATGGTAGATCAAAATAAAAATAAATAAAAATACGACCATAACAACGTTAGTTTGCCATATTGATGTGCTCACTGCACAGCCAGAATTAAAAAGTGAAGGCTGATTTTTGTGAACGCTTGCGTTGCTTGCGATTGGGGTGATTAGCCAATGAAAACACGTGTTTTATTACATGTTATACGTGTAACATGTGTTTCAATTGACTATTCACCCAAATCGCAAGGAACGCACGCTTGGAAGAAAAACAGCCATGAGAAAGACTTAAAATAAAAGTGATCAAGTGTTTGTAAAACCGAAGTTTGACTCTTTTTATGTTGTTTAATTAATAGTATATATTTAAATAAATTAGTATATCAATATGTAAAGTTACGAGTAAATAGAACTCTCCTAAATTCTGACTATACACACTAACACGGGAGCCTGACATTTTTATGTACGGATGGATGCAAGTTTCCAATTTTGGCCTATCATCTAATATCCTTGGTTGAGTCAATGAGTCTGACACAACGTGTATGTGCTAGATAATTCGTAGTGCTAGCAAAAATGAAACCTTGTCAAAACAAAAATGCTGCAATAGAGCAAGATGTTATATTACTATTCCATAAGGATTTTGATGGAATATATGCGAAAATAAATGTGCTACGATTTATCGTATCATAAATGCTTCTGTATCAAGGAGGCCTTGGTTCTATAAACGTTGGTAGCTTTGTTTAGGTATCGGTACCATTTTAGTATTCGGCAGGTAAACAATTATATAAAATTAACATTTAGTGGAAATGTTCAGTTTATATGCACCATACATGCTACAATCATTTTGTTAGGTTTGTTTGACCAGAGTTAAATTCCATTAATTAACTAACTATGGCCAACAGGGTTTTAATATTAGAGGTGAATGGGGGAAGGTTGTGCACCATGGATGTAAATAAATAGGTTCATTTCATCAAGCTCGTTCTAAAACTGATAGTGGATGATCGATGTCAGTACATATATATTGAATTAAGAATTCAAAGAACGGAGGGGACAGTTAATCTCAATTCCCACTTCCAGTTAAAACGAATATACATAAAATTTCCAGCTCTAAGTCAGTTTTTTACGCTCATCGCTGCGAGGCCCGTTTTTTTTTCTTTAAATATGTCTTAATTCTTCAGTTATGCACGTAATAGGGGCCTCAAAACACGTGTTTCAATTGGCTACTCACCTAAATCACAAGCAACACAAGCTTTCATGAAAAGCAGCCCTATGAGTTAAGACAGATTTTTGAAAAAAAAAAACTGGCCACACAGCGATAACAAACGTAAATTCAGAGTTGAAACTGAACATTTGGTCCATATTGGATTAGACTGATAGTAGACAATCAACGTTAAATGAAAAGTGAAAATGCCAAACGTTCTAAGTGCTAAATGTGAAGTTTTACAGGAAAAGCAGCTTCACATAAGTTCCAACATAATGTGATTGTTTTCAATTCTGCTTCATTAATTTGACACTTGGAACATATCGTATATGACTGTGGGCAAAAGGGCCTTTTTTTGTAAAAAAGAATGGCACTTACGTTTGGCATTTCCACTTTCCAGATGTTTGCTCTGGCATCTATCGACAGTAGCCGATCACTCCAGTATCGTTATGTAGAGCTCGATGATCTGTTTACATTCATGGCTGCACATAATGTACAAAAATACAATGATCAAAAGTTAACATAATTGAACGCGATACTGTACTGACCGATACCAGTGATAATTAATAAATGTAAGAAGCCAGGGAGCGGAGGAGCAGTTAATCTTGATCGCCCACTTCAAGCCTAGTGGTAATATGAACCAAATTTTAAGTTCTAATTCAGTTTTAAACCTATTATCGCTGCGCGGTACGTTTCTCCATTTATATAAAAAACGTAAATATTAGAGCTGATTTTCACGAAAGCTTGCGTTCCTTGCCGTGCTTGCGATTTGAATAGGTAGCCAATTGAAACATGTTTTATTGTAAGGTAAGTGCAACACGTGTATCAATTGGTTATTCACCCAATCGCAAGCAATTTCCATGAAAATGAACCCATATTTACAGCATGTAGGGAAGGCTGGGGTAATTTGTAACTTTTTTTTTTTTTTTACAAAATTGGTTACAGTTAGTTCACGAAATGATAATAGTACCGTTCAAAATTACATAAATTGGAAAATAGGATTTCTAGTATACTTTAAGAACCATACAGAATGTATACTAAAGAAAATAAGACAATATTTTTTAACCGAAGGCTGCGTGTGTTACATTTGACTCTAACGTCAGGATAAAATGCAACAAAAAATAAGTGTTTTTATATAACAATTTTCACACTTCAAAAATGTACTTTATTAAATGTTTTATGCATCCTTTCAATGGACATTTCCGGTAGTATTTTTTTATTGCAATAAAAAATTCTTCTATTAAAGCAGACTACGGAAAACATTTTCTTTTCTTTCTGTGATGAATCTATCAAGAGTTATAAAGACTTGCTTCAAAAGAGTCTCAGCCTTACGCTTAATCGGGCGCCGCGATGTTATGACGTAATCAGTCTTCCGACTGCTTGTCATTGACATACAGATGGTATTTGATTTGTTAGTATTGTTAAAAAGAGATCGCAAAAATGGATCGAAAGAAATAGTATAATTGGTGAATAGTGTTTCTGTATGCCTTAACACGTCATTTAGTTCGTTTTATTCATTTAAAATTGATTTTTACTTTTAATACTGTTTAAGATATTGATATAGTTTGGTAGCTTCAACACTAATTTATATCAGCTCTTTTTTTTCTTTTCATTTTCATGATTAAATCATAAGATATCTTCTAATAATGCTCTTTAGAACTCTTGTATTTAAAAAGAATTGCCTATTTTTTCTGTATAAAATGTGGGTTTTTACATACGACAATCGTATACTTTTTTAATGAATGCTAGTGAAGTATTTTTCAAGAACTCGAAAGCACATAAATTAATGGTGTTCGTTACTGCCATCTGTTAACAATTTAACGTACTTGTAGCCCGTGAATATATTGAATAGTTTTAATATGTCATTGTAAAAGAATAATAATAAAAACATGTAAGAAACAAAAAAGTAAATTGAAACTTTCACATTGAAGTTACTCTTGCGTTTTGTGAAGTAAAATAAAACACGGCCTTTGATAGGATTCGAACAGCTTTAGGTGAAAGTATAAAAAATTAAAAGCTGCATGTGCTAACCAACTGAGCTAAATTGACAAGACGTCAACAATTGCACGAACTAGCGATAAGAAGAGCATTGCAAGTTAAGACTGTCCCCTGTCTATATTTCGAGCAATTTTTGTTATTAAGAACATGTTTTGTTGTTTTAACTTATTGAAGTGTGTTTTGCAGATTTGTACATTAATTATTCGTTAAGTGATGATGCGAATGTTCTATCTCTTTCTCTTTTTTCGTCTTCAAACTTCTGAATAAGAAACGTAACATAGGGAGGAGCATATAGCTCCGGAAATAGTACGGACTGATTACGTAAACCAATCAGAGGATGATTTTCGTTGTATGACGTAGGAGATTAAGGGGAAGAGGTACAGTTAGACATTGTACTAACATTTTTGGTCATATTACAAAAACAAGAAAGTCAATTTAAAAAAGCCCTAATACAGAACTGCCTAAAGAATGTCTCCTTCATTTAAAAATGTAATGGGAATTTTAGGAGCAAAACTGACCTTGTAGCATAATTTTAAATGTAGATGCTCTTGACACCATACATTTTAAATGGGAGAGAAATATGGAGAGGAAAAAAATCATTTTTTTCGTGTAAACCGTGGCTTATTTTTTAAAATCCTTGACAGGATACTTCTTTTTAGTATCCTCTTTCACTTTATGTATCTTTCCCCTCCATCCTATGTACCAATTCTTTGTGAGGCTATTAAAAATGAAATTCCTATAGTAATGTATGGGCTTCTCCCTTTGTCACAGCGACCACCAGATGCTCATATTTACGTTAGGGTTTCTATTCCTTTTCCATGTTCGTATAATACTTCCGTGGTGACCACTGACCAGTGTGCGTGGGGGAGGTAGAGATCAGAAGACTGCTGGCTGGTGTCAACTGTCAAAGGATAGTGAGCAGACATTCCAATAGAGCAGAGTTCCCTCCCTTCATCAGCGCAAGGTCGTCAAAGACTTCAGTCTGGTTTTGGTGAGAGACGGAAGTAGTGGCTTTCGCGGGTGTTTGTGCCAGCTATTTGGTTACCCAGTCTAACATGAAATATAAGCGCAAACGATATTGGATACGAGAGTTATTTAAAAGGGGAACCAACATGCAGAGAACTTAAATTGGAGGATGGTGTTGGCATTCGCTTAGCATTCGGGAGCTCGTGGGTTCGATTCCAGCGGCCGACCACCCTGACTGAGGTTTTGGCAGCGTTTTTCCTCAGTCACATCAGGCGAATGTCGAGATGGCACCTTCAACATAGGCCCTGTCCAACACCTTCCCGAATCCTTCCCGCTATCTCGGCCTGAGCCTTAGATGCCTAAAGGTCATAAATATAATTCAAATTTAAAAATATTGTAGAACAAAACTAGTAAAAATAATCAGTCCAGCCTGATGTCTGTATTTAAAACAAGGCAGTAAGAATTATTAGTTTGAAATTAGTTACTTACAGGCTAATGAACCTACAACTTTATTATTGTAATAAAGTAGTAAATGTGGTAGATTAGCCTGTAAATAAATAATTTCAAATTAATAATTCTTACTGCTTTTTTAAAATTGAAATTTATGGCCTTTAGGCATTTAAGGGTCAGGCCGTGATAAGGGGGAGGATTCGGGAAGGAGTGGGCCGGGACCTATATTGAAGGTGCCATCTCGGCATTCGCCTGTTGTGATTGAGAAAAATAAACTGGAAAACCCTTAGTCAGGGTTGTCGGCCTCTGGAATCGAACCCACTTGCTCCTGTCGGGACGGGCGTAACCCATAGTGTTTTACCGCCCATGAAATCCATTTTATCTTATCTTACAGCGACCTCTCGAATGCTACGCCAATGCTTTACCACTGAACTACGGCGGCTTGGCTTGTTCTACACTAGAACTGAAATTAAGATACTGTATATCACATTTTAACCAATTAAATTTACTTTGCTAGAAGCCATTTTGCGTACTGCCGTTTAAGCTAATTATACACGTTATAAAAAAATGGCTATGTACTTATGTTAGATTTCTTTCCAACATGATCCCATTGAAATACCATCATGAAATTTTGCACATACTTTCTAATCAGAAGCACATTGAACATATTTTTTCTCAAGAAAAATAAAAATTT
>JAGDQP010048603.1:0-14710 GCA_022664845.1 Lepisma saccharinum
TCTATTTCCTCCGCATTTCTCCTTGATATATCTTAGTCATTCTTCCTTTTATCCTGCTCGGGATAAAAGAGGTTAAAATGCTAATTAGAGGCCAACACCCTTCCTGTTCTATTTTTAATCATGACATTTATGTAGTCTGAAATGTAGTAATGAAACACTCTTTCTCTCTCTCTCTCTCTTGCACACATACATACATATAAACACAAAAGACTTGAAAAAGCGACTAGAAAGAGCAGGATAGCATCTGAAACACATACAATTAGACAATTTATGGAGTACTCACAGTTCTCTAAATTAAAAATTAAGACTGAAATCTGTCGCAGGAGGTGGCCAGTTCACTAGAATCTAATCATGCCACCACCCACCACTGCAAAAATGCTTGGAGCATCATCTGATCAACTTGTTCACTAGCAAATGAGGGTGAGGAGAGAGAGATGGGGGGAGGTCTAGAACCATTTCATAAAATTTACGACAAATCGTTAAATCTATTTAAGTGGGGAGGGGGCAACCATTCTTGTGTTCTTGATTACTGGGTTGTTCATTTGGTGACTGTGTGTACATGGATAAATGGGTCTATATTATTCATTCTTCCCTTGCCTTTGGGCACTATAAAAGTATTTTATTTGTTTCTACTAACAGAACCACCGTTTCAATTTTATGCATTAAGTTTCAGAACTGGAAAAGGTAATTTTCAGTTAATTCATCAACATCCTCTCTCTCTCTCTCTCTCTCTCTTTTCTTTTTCTTTTTCTACTGAAGTCAACACAACTGTCTTTATCACAATTAGTCATGAAAACAGTAGGTCCTTCCAAGACGATTTTCGCCTTCTCTATGCCCATAGAAAATTAGCTCCCATTAAAATCAACATTTTATTTCTGGTTAACTTCAGCGTTGGAAATACTCCTTATAATATTGCATATTAACTCTTCACTTTTTATTAACTGAAGGATACGAAAAAGCAACAATACTTAAAAATCTGGCATGACAATTACGACTTTGTAGAATGTCTATCCATCTACCAAATTTTTAGGGACATTTTTTTTTATTGTAACGGCCTAGGAAAATTGTGTGGAACATTAAGATAATAAGCTTTTTATCCACTTTTATTTTGTTTTGAATAAAGAATTAAACCAAGTAATTGAACGCAACTTTGGTATTCTTATCAACAGGCAGTATTGCCAGATCGTCAAAATTATTGATTTTTTTTTTCATTTTCGCATTTTTTCAAACATATGATGCGTGATGAACATTTGTTTGAGATATGTTTTAATTAGTGGTTGATACACATTTTAATGAATCATAAATCATCAAAAACGAGAATTAAAAGTTGTAAAGGAACTGGTGAAATAAAAAAAGAAAAACAATTTCCTTCCAAATCTGTTGAGTCTTACAGATCTTTTCTCCACAAACCGCCCATTGAGTAGAAATAAACAAAACTTAAAGATTGGAAATCATGAAAATTGTACATTCTATTATTTTCTGTATGAAATAAATACAAAATAACTTTTGATAAGAGTAAACACTTTAATAATATTATAAAATAATATTTGAAAAACATGTTTTTGTGGATTAGAAAGGAAAAATAAAAGCAATTTATAACTTATAGCAATTATTTATTACTAAAAATTAAAAGCGTGGGACGCAAATAAAAAAATAGGTTGATAAATTAGATTTTAATATAAGGTAACCTAAAAAGTTCTTGCTGCTTTGACTTCTCTTGGGAAAACAAGCTACTATCACCAGGTCAAACCATCACTGCGAACCTGTACTCGCAGAAATTGAAATGTGTGCAACAGGAACGGCAACAGAAGGTTACAGCATTGGTGAATCGCAAGCGTGTCCTGTTCCTTGGCGACAATACGAGGACGAATGTGGCACGGGTGGCCAGGGGAACCATACAACGGCTTGGCTGGAAAACGCTGCCACCGTATTCCCCAGTTCTTGCACCAACAGATTATAACCTCTTTCATTCCGTGGGAAATCACCTTCGTGGGAAATTCTTCGCCAATTATGCACTCTTGCGGCAGGCACTCACGGATTTCTTTACTTACAAGGACCCCCAGTTTTACCACCAGGGTATTGCGCAGCTGAAAAAAACATTGGAGAAAGGTGCCAGATGCCGATGGGGATGACTTTGAGGACTAATGGCAAGTGACATTTTCTGTATACTCTTCTGTTTCTAACTATATAAACGACAAGAACTTTTTTGGTTACTTTGTATATTCTCTATAAGCGCCATACGCGTTTGTTTATACTCATATAAGAGCTAAAAATTATAAATGGCTTTTATTTTTATTTTCTACTGCAAAAATGTGTATTTTTATATTATTATTATTTTACGCTTTCCAGTCACAAATAATTTTATAACTGGAAATATCTTTACATCATTCAATGTGTATTGAGATATAGTAGAGGCAATATACGGATTGACTTGGAAATAATTGCAATACAAATAATTTTTGAACCAGGTTATGTAGAAAGGTGTAAATAGTTAGATTTTAAAAATCAGCCACTCAACTCTTCCGGGAAAATCCGCCATCTTGGAAAATGGTAGCTGCTAAATAATCTTCGAAATTTAATTGAAATGTTGCTACAGATTGCAGTAATCAAATTAAGAAATGAAAAAAATGAAAGTGGAAAAATTTGTACATACACACAATATTTATTTCAGTCCTCTATGATTAGCAATTTACGTCTGTTTATAAGAAGGAGAGGATTGAAACAGTGTAACAATCTAATCACTAACAAATATAATCTTCGTTCTCATAAAATTAAGAAGTTTTTTTCATATTGTCACAGTTTTCTACCAGGCACTGTCTATAAATCGATGTACAGAATGAACCATATTTCTTTCAATTCTTGTTATGATAAGCAATGTATTAGTATCTATTTACAATTAAATAAAAAATAAAACAGTGTAGCCATGTAATCATTAAAACAACTAATTTTCGTCCTCAATTCAGAGAGGTTTTCCACATTAACATAACTTACTCCCAGACAGTGCCCGTTTGTGTACAAAATAGACCATATTTCTTTCAGTCCTCGTTATCATTAGCAACTTGTATTTGAAAGAAAGGAATTAAAACAGTGTAGCTATCTAATGCTTAAAACAAATTAAGGGTGTCAGTGGAAAACAAGAATGTCACAAAACAGATTTATTGAGAAAATCAAGTTTTAATTCCTTAATCTCTTAACGTTTAAATGGCTCAATAAATATGTAATATTATCTCCTGTGATTATTATTTATGAGTCTTTTTTTCCTTCGTTCTTTGACAGTTTTGTAGTTCCAATTATCCCCACTAGAATGGTCTATACAGCACAAAATCACAACAAATGGATATCCCGGTTTCCTATCCGAGACTCTTCAAATAATCTTCACAAAATTCAAAATTTTTCTTGCAACAAATTTCTCCCAGACATTGTCCATCCACTAATTGATGTACCAACATTCTCGTTATGATTAACAACGCTCGTGTACTTGAATATACACCATTATTATTATACAAACACGAAAGAGAAGAAGACGGTGAAATAATAATCTTCAACGACAACCATATTTGTTAACGGATAAGCTTTTATAGTCCAGTACAATTGTACAAAAAAAATCACGAAGCTGAAAATTGGTACACATATTCAGAATGTTCCAAAGTACAACATATCGGAAATCTAAAAATATCCCATTTAGGGAAAATCGGCCATCGTGGAAAAACTGCTGCCATATTTTATTTTTTAGTTATCCACTTCGTTAAAAACGCTAAATTGAAATTTTTATTTTAATGAAATAAAAGCATGATTTTGTCAAGTTTAATGACATTTTAGGGAATTCGTCTTTTAATGGGGAAATTTAAAATTGTAGCTAGTCCTAAATGTGTTTAGGAGGGATGTTTTGTTTGCATATTTACCCACGGATCGTAAAAAAATGTTTCAATTATGGAAAATTGAAGAGCAATTCAAAAACTGCAAAGCTGAAAATTGGTATGTAGAAGTATCGAGAATGTTGTCCGGAAGCGCCAAACAACCCCACTTGAGGAAAATCCACAATCTTGGAAAATTGCAGCTATATTTAATTTTATACTTTTGAATAGAGGTTTTTGAATACATTTTTTGAGCCATCGCTTTTGTTTAAAAGCTAAATTAACATTTCTCGCCTATTTTAATAAAATAAAAGCGTTATTTTACCAGTCGAGCTAGTTGAGCCTTAAAATTACTAATATTTTTTCTTTGTAACGAGGGTTACAAAGGGGGACTAAAATTACCCACTGGTTCAAATTTGAGATCGATCTTGAGTTAACGATTGAGCGACGTTTATCTCAAGCGAGAGGACACACTTTGATCAGTTTCTAACGTGGCTAAGACCATAAAACGTAAAGACAGAGATGTAGAATTTAACCCTAACCAACTTCCATATTACCTCCTGTTCTTCATGTGAAACGGAAAGGGCTTATCTGAGCATTCGAAATAGGAATTATCCTCAACATCTCCTGCTATTTTCGGCGAAGTTGCGGACCAGCAATAAATCGGCATTGGCCACTGTTTTCTGACGAGTTAATAGTCTTAATATCTTGTGAATGCACACTCTTGCCGGATCTCATTTACACGATCGACGATGGATTTCTTTGACCGTTTAGTGTGGGTGCGTCCGGTTGTGCTGCAATGCCTTTTTCTGACAACTGCCAGTTGTATAGTCAGATTTATAGCTCATTTTATAAAACATCTAAAATCCCTTAGTGTCAGTGTACTTCCGATGATGATGACGTATTGATACTTTTAACATATCGATTACATTTGTCAAAATCAGTCCTCACAATACTGACGAGAACGATACTTAGGATTTGGGAAAACTGACATGAAGATGACGATTTGGTTGAGTACAGAAATTTTGCTCATTTGTAGAACTAGGGTGTTAGACAATATGCCTATATCTTTAAGTTAGATTGATTTCCAGTATGAAGAAAATATTTCTTAAAGCCCCGTCGCGGACATAGCGCCTGAACTCGCGGTACCTCCCTAATCTGTCCTTATTAGGTGGACTAGTTGACTATGTGCAGCACTGTATTACGCTACTAACTTTGAAAAGATATTGGGAATTATCAATAACCTGTCCGAAGAAGACGCATCACTGTGATAAGCATTGTAAAGCAGTTGGCAAATGACACTACTGAAATTACTTATTTCTGCACACTATTCTGCTATACTACATGCAATTAGATTTGTTGAGGTAACAATGGAAACAGATTGGAAGTTTTGCATGAAGTGCAGAAAGTTTGCGGTGTTGAACGTGTTAAAACTTCAACTTTATGGGAGGAATGTGAGTAGGTTCTTGTAATTGCAACTAATGTTGTAAGAACTATAATTTTCCTTGTTCTTGCAACGAATATTAATTAAACATAATAATAATGGTAATGATTCGTAATACATTGTATGAGTCATGTTAGCTTAGTTATGAGCAATTCGTGCTGCCAGCTGCTTTTGCCATGTAGTGGCGATATGGTGAATTAATTTAGGTGACGCGGGCGTTTGCTCTCTCAAGCTTCATGCTTCAATTATGTGGCAAAGGGCAAGGAACCTAATTTGTGTGCCGGATAGTTAAATTCAGTCACTTCAGTTACGAATGGCAGAGTTCATTTTGTACGTATTGTAAGAAGTTGTGGCTTGAATGTGGAATTTGAATATTAGCCGGAAGTTTTTTTTTTTCAACGAACGTGGAGTTATTTAATTAGACTATGGAGCCAGAAATCGAAACATATATTTCATATGGGAACTGTACAGGAAACATGTACCGGACTTGCTAAGATCAAACCAATCTTTCAATTTTTATTCATATTATTAGTGATTCTAAGTGGTAGTATTTCTAATTAAATATACTGTAGAGTAGTTGAGTCTAACTATGATCAGCAAACGCAAACCTAATAATTAGTTCCGTAGAAAGGTATTTTGAGTATCTAAACTTGTACCAGGACATATAGGGAATCAAATAGTCCCTCCAGGCAATGCTATAATTCAAGTTTTGAGCTTACTTTATATTACTAGAATAAGGTAAACGCACCAGCAATGGACACATTAAGCACACTTTCCACCGTTATAACTTTTAACTCAAATACAATTCAAATGTATTGATCCAATGAGAATGTTACAAGTTCTCCATTCTTTCTTCTCGTGATTTCTATCCATTACTTTCAACATACAATATTTGAGAGGAAATCACTTTTATTTTGTCATTGTTTTTGTACCAGTGATGGACACGAGAAAAACCTGAGTGTTCCAGTAATAGACATACTGCAGAGTTTCCGCCAGGATTTTCGGTTTGGGGGGTGTAAAGTCAAAATTAGGAGAGTGTGAGTCAGGGACGTAACCACGGGGGAACACAGGGGGGCAGTACTCCCCCGAAATAATGTGTTTCCTCCCAAATGAAAATTTGGAAAATACACTAGATATATTAAGATGAATTACTAAGATATATTAAGATGATATATACACTAGATGAATTATTCGTTTATCATAGGATATTCAAACAAAAAACTTCCTTTCCTTTAAAATCCGCTTAATAATCTTAGTCCCCCTGCATGAAAAACCTAGGAAGTAATTGAACACGTCAAAATGGTACCCAAATGTGATTGTTGAAATAGAAACAATTTCGGTTTTCAATGCGCTGTTTCGCCCGAAAGAGATGGAATATCAAAGTTGATTTTTGTGTACTATTAACATATGAGTATAAAAGTTAAGTTTAACATATTATGCTTCATTAATTATTTTTTTAAAAAGAATTTTCGAAAATCTAAAAATTCGTATTTTATGCATGTTGGAGACCCAATATATCTGGTGGAACAAAATATAAAAATCTAATTTCTTCACACATTGTCCATTTAAGTTAATAGAAACTATGGTAAAAATGTGTGGAAAGCGTAATTTTAAACTCAGAAATGCGAAAATAATGCAACTATACCTAGGGAAATAAATAGACAAAATTAATATATTCTTAATTATATATTGTTGCCAGACCTCCATTGTTAGCAGAAGGTGGAAAATTCAAACATGAATAGAAAGCTTAATTTTAAACACACAATATTTGCACCTTTATACCAAATCTCGGTTTTGCAGCACGAGCTGTTTGGTAAAAAGCCTTTGGGAGGCCATATTGGATTCAAGATGGCGACATTTTGAACAGTTTAATACTTTTCGTAAACGTGTAGTGAGACCGTACTTTCATACCAAAATTCGTTTTTCTAGCACGAGTCGTTTGGAAAATGACATTTTAGGTGGCCATATTGGATTCAATATGGCGACCTCCGAGCCATTTCGATCCAACAAATGTGTTGTATTTAGAAATACATCAGTCTGCAAAATATTAAGTCAATCTGTCAACGGGAATTGGGTGCGACGTTGCTTGCAAACGTTGATTGGAATAACCTTTGGGCGGCCATATTGGATTTATCCTTTGCTGTCGGAACGGCATATTTTGCCCGTATTTCTTCGTGACCCTCCTCTATTTAAATATAAATATGCGCAGTTCCCGGATCCCCGATTGTTGGGAGAGAACCTTTACTTCAGAACTGTGAAACTCCGAACTGAGAAACACTCAACCAATACCTAGGGTGAGGTACAGACGAAATTCTTGTATTCTTAACTAAATACACTGTTGGAAGACCTCTATTGTTGATAAAGACGCAGAACTTAAACGATCGGATGTAAATGATTCTCAGACCTAGATAATCAAAATATGAAAGTGACAGGGCAGGGTGTCTTTTCCTACGGTAAATGGGTCACTCGTGAACGCTCATAATCTTAATTCTTGTTGGAAATCGCTTCGATCAAGATTGGGAAAAGAGAGAATCAATAGCCTGTTGTATCAAGTCAATGCAGCAACTATTGTTGTCTTGTACATCTTACACTTACTATTAGCAATTTTGGTTAAAACACAAAACCATTAGCAAAATTAAACGGTCTTTGAAGCGTTACGAAAATAAAGAGTAAAACTTCTTAAATCTTGAGTACCGTATAAAATAGGCTACAGCTATTACATAAGGCTATGCGATATTTATATTTCGATACCGACATACATTTTCTCGATACGATATCGATAATATCTATAGCGAATACCGTATATCAAATATCAGATATCTATATAATTACAATATGAAATAGTCAGTTTCGATAACTATATCAAATATTAAATATCGGATATTGAAAATTATTATCCCGAATTTGATATTTTGATGATATTTTGAAATCCTAAAATATCGACCTCGATATCTATACATTGCATAATAACCCTGCTATCGTCAAGTTATGGTATTCCGCTCAGAATTTGCTTTCTCTCTCTGTCAATATAGTATCTTTCGGGAACAACTATAAACATTTTCTTTTGTTTAATTATTTTGTTTGCAACAATTCTTTCAATTCCATTCCATATAAAACAGTTTTTTTTTGTGAACAATAACTAACAACACGACTTAATTTATTCGGTAAAGATGTAAACACTTAGCTCTTTCTGTCACAAAATGGTTTCCTATTATTCAAAATGGTGGAGATGTTCCTGAGAATAAAAATCCCTCTTTTCTCTTTTTTCTTTCTTGGCCCACTGGTAATTCAATCCATCTTAAATATAGCGAGTGACTGATGACTAAAATGTGTAATAGCTTTATTGCATTCAGCTGAGAATTAGAGGAAAGAGGCAAGCGCTTTCTGTGTTGCTATAGAGACACTCCCATTGCGACTTTCTTTTGTTCACGCCTATCCAAATCGAAAAGAGCAGGGTGTTAACTTGATCAAGTTAATAGTTTTTTTGTTGTCGAGGAGGTGGGGGATTGGGGGGGAGGGGGGGCTTTGCTCTTATCTCGTTCTTTTTCAACTTTCCCTCTTCTTTCAAGAAGCAATATACTTTACAATTGACGAGAGAATGATTGCCACCTCATGTAAAAGCTTGCAAAACATCTACTGTGTGAGTAACTGTTCGTAAAATGTATCACATCTGTTCCTTTTTAAAACACTATACGAATGTTCACTTTACATCTGTATTCAATTTGTTTAACATTTGAAATGTCATATCGTTCGTTACAAAAGCGAATTTATCAAAGGGGTTGGCTTCATCTTTACACTATTGTTACTGTTCACAGTGCATACCGGGCAGATGCTTTTCCATTGTGTTAAACTTTTCTTGAATATTAATGTTTGAAACTACGACTTCGAATCCCGTGTGGACTAGGGCATTGGGTCATCCTTCACGGGATTGCGAGCTCGTATCCTGTCTGAAACATGGATATTTGTAGATTTTGAAAGCGTTGTAGGGCCTACTCGTATACGGAAGATGGAACGAAGTCAATAGTTACTGAAATGACCCACACGAAAAGGTTCACCAAGTTTTTTTTTTAATTTTATTTATGGCTTTTAGACATCTAAGGCTCAGGTCGGAATAGGGGAGGGAAAAGTATTCGGTAAGGTGTCGGCCAGGGTCTATGTTCAAGGTGCCATCTCCATATTTGCCTGGTATGACTGAGGGAAACACCTGGGAAAACCTCAGTCAAGGCATCAAATTTATTATGAAACAAATCAGAGTTGAGGTTTCGCACACAATACATTAACGGCATTCTTGACTTCTAATTGGATATCGTTGTTCAGGTATGTACTTTGCTTCATCATAGATCTGAACAAATGCTAGTAACTAGATGGTTGTCTGTAGTGGACGTTCTAACTCATTTGCTAGTCTTGCAAGTGCAAATTGTCTTGACGATTTGTTTTGGTTGGTGAAGCTTCCCCCTGACTTCAGTACTAAGAATTGTTTCTTGTCGTTGGATTCGGAGGACATCAATACAAGTCCGTAGTTAGGGGGAGGCTAGTAGGGGCTTGGGGGTCCCCAAATTTTCTGTACACCATTTAAAAATCTGGATTTATATATTTAAGAAGGGAAAATACTAAATCGTGGCCCGTGACTCCACTAAATGTTTTGTGACAACCACCTCGGTTGATGGCAAGCAACGGCTATTGTGCCACTGGTATGGTATTATCGAAGGAGTTGTACGTACCACACTCAAATGGTTTCGTGACATGACATTGGGTAACACCTTCACAAGTTGGTGATAAATTTTAAGTGACGGTATGCTCAGAACTCATAGAAAACGAATCACACGGCGCATCTGAATAATGCACCATGCTTGCAACAGTTCAGTCTCATTATAATAGGTATTGGATCTTGCAGGTTAAACAGAAGCACAATTAATTGATCCGTCAACAATTATGTCAGTAGGCCTACTGATTTGTCAGTTTTACTCATTAGATTAAAAACGTACGGATGAATCGAGGTCGCTGGACCATGGTTTCTTCAGGATTTTCAGTTTGGGGGTGTAAAGTTAAAATTGGGAGGGTGTAAGTGGAGTTTTGCACGGTTTCTATCGATTTTTCACAGAAAAAAAATAAAGTTTTGAGGGTGTTGTCGAGATATTTTGGAAATGACAATCCCACAGAGCTGGATATAAATCTGAAGTCAATTTCTATCTATCTGCTTTGCTTAAGGCTCTAGCTGCCATTATAGACAGACAGACGGACGATTGGTGAATAAGGAATTTAAAGAGAACCAAACATTTGAGGGATTCTTTAAGTTGGCCTTGCCAGATCACAGCAATTAGTACCAAGCCCAATAGGGAAAAGCATATCCCACAAGACCAGAATCAACAAGTTTGCTTGATCAGAATATAATGATATTCTTTTTTGCGCAATATCCATGGCATTGTCTGATCTGAACTCTTCCAGAGTGATACGGCGAGAACGGTTGTAATAGACACAAGACTGTATTTCCTAAATTAGATTAAGTTCTCTTTCTTGGTATGAATAATCGGCTGGTTTCATAACTCCACATTCGTCATGATGCAGCCAACTCTCTTAAGCATACATTCTGAACTAAAATTTCAAAGGCACAGTAATGCCGAAAATGCGAGAGCGAGTGAAAGCGGGTTAGTGATCAGGTTCAATTGTTTTCTTACTTCTAAATATCAATATATCGAACTGAAATATCGAGATATCGAATTAAAAAAAAACCTACTCGGAAGTATAAAGCTAAAATATCAACCCAAAATATTGAAGTATCGATATATCAAATTTAAACTAATTTCCTTATTAAACTTTCAACAGTTTTTAATATCGATATCGATTCGATATATCGAAATTTGGAACACCCTTAGTAGAAAAGTAACAATTATAAACTAAAAACAGTGTGGCAAAGTCGTACATGGCTATTGATTTTTTTTTTAAATATTTAAGGTTCAGCCCGAGGGGAAAGGATGTGGGAAGGTGTCGGCCTGGACCTATGTGTAAGATGCCATCACGACATTTACCTGGTGTGACTGAGGAAGAAACCTGGAAATAATCTTATTCAGCTGCATGGTTCCATAATGTTTCTGCCTTTGATTTGAGTATACATTGTCTTGTCATTTTTTTCTTACTTCGCTTACTTAATTTTATTTATAAAAAGTTGTTGAACATAAAATGATTTTGCCTGGATTTTTTTCATTTTCTGATGCTCTATTTCGAGAAGGGGACAAGGATTAATAACAGTTACACATATTTTTTATTTTTATTTATTTATTTATTTTTTAGAAAAGGAGGAGGATAAAACCTTAAATATTTGATAGGCTTATGTAATACCGTCGATATCTTGCGATGCGACGGCATTGCCACCTAGCGGACTTTAAATTATAAAGACTTACAGCGCACCTCGTGATAACGATGCGAACTACAAATAGTCTCTTCAGTAAAACGGACAATTCAGAAGAAAAAAATAACTATGGAGTTGACCAATATCTTTTTGATTTTTTATTGATCTTCTCACAGATTGTTTTAATGACGGGGGAACAGAAATATCCATGCAGGTTGGATGTATCCCACGGGCCGCTTATTGAGAAACCCTGATTGAAAGAATCAAAGAAAGAAGGTGCTAGACAAGACGGGTACAATTTTCTACCATTAACTATACGCGTAGCTTATACAACCTTTTATATTAATTCGGTTTGACCTCATACTAACTGGGCAAGGTCACAAATTAATCTCAATATTAACGCTCTATCTGGATACTAATTCTATAAAACATCTTCCTCATCCTTGACAAAGGTCAGTAAACTGAGTGAATTACTGACTCGAAAATGATTTTCGATAAAAGGTATTAGGAATAGCCGATGGTCTCTATTTGTTATAGACTATATGCAACTAACAGTCAAAATGTTTTGATTCCTAGTAAAGATTAATGCTACATTAACCTTACTAAACCCAAACCGAGTTCTACCAGTATGACGTCAATCTCGTGAAAGTAGTCTCCCGTTAGTAATGTCGTTAGTTCTGACGGCAAAGTAAAGAAAATTTTAACTTGTCCACTAAACCGACTTCGCTCGCTAACGCGCGCTTGTCACTGCAGGCACTGCATTTTAATTGTAAATTCCTATTAAAATACAAGAGAGCATTTATTAATAACAGTAATTACAAAAAAGGGGCTAGAACTCCGGTCTCGCACGGATCAATCTGGCGCTCTACCGACTAGGCCCCGGATAAAGCTGGAAGTGAATGATTTCGTTAGGATTTTAGCAGCACACTCCCTTGGCTGTTAAAGACGTACTGTGACAGATGGCGTTAGGTCTACTTCCCGGATTATTTACTATCGTGAGACACTCCTCAGTCAACTGGATCACAATTGTCAACGCTAATGCCAGAAAAGGTGATAGCATTGCAACTTAGAATTTCCAACTTGTTGATCTAATGGTAACGACTAACACCACATTAGCGTTTCTGAGTTTAATCAGAACTACATAACCTTTCTATAAAGAATAGCTGTCTTATTACTAGAATGACTCGGGACAGGAAAAGCATACATAGGGTGACATCTGCTAGCGTTGTAGTGAAGTACGGGAAGGGGAAAGGGTGGTGCCACATTGCTTGCCGGTTGCTCTCGGCTTAGCGTAATGGTAGAGCGTTGAATCGCTAGTCGGTGTTCGATTTCCGGCGAAGTGAAATTCTTTATCTTCTGTTCTTCAAATAACCTTACTTATTTTTTCTTCAAAAATTTTACACAATAGATTAGTTTCACTAACCTTTGTTAAAGAAAAAATAGTACATTACATTTGTTAATTAGCGATTTATTAAACCGTTAACAAAGATCGAAGAAATCCACAAAATGTCTTTTAACAGCTTTCAGAAACGCTATATGAAAATCACAGTTATTATTATTTAGATTTGAACCATCATCTCACTTTTCAACTTAATGATTAGACAAACGCCAGAGACACTCTAAGTTGAATAGCATAGTTTGATATATGAGCGGTAAGTAATATGTTCAATATGAAAGCAAAAACACTTGAAATTCATGACTGATTCAACGGTTAGCATAAGCGTACAAAGTGATACCCATCCGCAATACTACATAAACTTTCCAATTTCTCCTTTCCTCAATCCCAACAAGTTAAGCGGAAACAAAATGAGACGTGTGTTTTGCACAAAGACAACGGCACCCAACGACCATACAAGAAAGTTTTATGGAAATAAAAGTAACAATGGGACAGAACGACACACAGAGAGAAACAATTTTGTCTAATCAAAGCTCCATAGACAATACGAAAACATGACGCACGCGCGTCCAGAAAAGACAGAAAGAGAACAATTTGAGAGTAAAGGAAAAGCTTTTCTCCCTCGTCTGCTTGCTTTTATTGCCCGTTGAGTATAAACCATTTTCGCCATTCATTTAAAAGCACTGGGAAATCATGGCGATAACTTGGAAATAAAGCCCACAAGAGACCAACCAATAAGCTGAAGCAAGCGATGGTTAGCCGTTTCTGGCGCGTGGAAACGTAGTCCCTGGTCGATTCTTTTTCTTCTCAATTATCCCAAGACTTGGTGAGTTATGTATGACAGCAAACACTCCATCACTGAATGGGTTACCATTCTGTGTCTTTGTATATATCTCATCCTTCGCTTTGTCCATTAAACATGTTTTCCTACCTGGAAATTCATAAGTGTAATATTTTCTTTTCAATATGATCTGAGTTATGGATTAGTAGCTCGATACGGACACGTATTCTAATAGCACAAATTCGTATATCGTATGCACAATTGAAAGGTGATTAGCAATTATCATCTAAGCGCCAAAATTGCTAACTGAGATAATGGGGTTACGTTAGCTAAACTGGAAATATTATACAGGGAGATGGCATCTGGTTTCACTACTTATAGCTAGCAGGACAGTGCAGTTGTCGTGTGGTTTATTTTGCTAAACTACAATAAAATAGCCCTTTCTGGAAGCAGTGAAAGGGTAATCTAAATATTTTGAGTTTTGGTGCTTGCATCACCATTGGTAATCGTCGCCCAATTACCGCATACTTTTCACCAGAAGTATCCCACAATGAATGAGTGACTTTGCTTGTCGCGTTTAATCAGCGTGTTGAGAGCTCGATGAAGACAGTGCTTCAGTTTCCTCAGCTTTGTAACTCGTGGCATTAACTCTTATAGCTTTGCAATTCGTGGTATTAGTTCTCATAGCTTTGCAACTTGTGACATTAGCTCTCATACTTTTGCAACTCGTGGCATTTATTCTCTTAACCTTGCAACTCGTGGCATTTACTCTCGTAACCTTCCAACTCGTGGCATTTGCAACTCGTGGCATTTACTCTCTTAACCTTCCAAGTCGTGGCATCTACTCTCTTAACCTTGCAACTCGTGGCATTTACTCTCTTAACCTTGC
>JAGDQP010048604.1:0-14710 GCA_022664845.1 Lepisma saccharinum
TTTTTTCAAAATGGCGGAATACACACAACTGGACTTTGGCATTTTGTAGGATAATAAGAGCAACATGTAGAACACATTCCAGTAGGTTTCATCGTTTTCTTTTAAATGTTTCCCTCAAACACTAATTTCAGTGTGCTATTGGGGGCACGCTGAACGAGGTGGTTCTAAATCTACTTTAAAGTACACGTCCTGTTCTTCGGATGCTTAAGTCCATTCGATAAAGTTCAATGGTATCGTTTCACCTTGCCCAGAAGAGACCTTTACACATACAATCCTGCCTCCTTGTAACTAGCGATCATCTTTCCTGAACGTCAGAGTTCTTCTCGAAATAAAATTCTCTGTAATGTAATGAACTTATTTGCAGAGTACTTAGAAATCACCAAATGAAAGGCCTATAATAAAGTTAGATTATTATTTTTAACGTTATGATAACGGCTAAGTAATAATTTAAAATAATACGATATTTGAGGAAGTATATAGTAGCAAGTGAATCCTCACATTATGTCCTGATGATCCCTGGTACTAAAGAAGGGTCAATCAATGATTCTTTACCATTGCCTTTTATCGAATGAAGAAGACGTCCCAAGATTGGAACCTACAACCTAATGTCGACTCCTTGATTTGTAGGTGACAAGCGATAGCACATATCCATTGGAAGTATATTCTGTATATTAGCCCTATATATATAAAAAAATGGAATAGAAATAAGGTTTGAGATATATTCGCATTTATTGTCGGTATGTAACTAATTTTATATAATTAAAATTCATAAATGTTAAACATTTTTCAAATGCCATAAAGTAGAAAGATAAAGTATATTGTTACTATCTTGTACCAAAAATTTACAGTAAAACACCTATATACATAGAAAAACAAACAAGCAGGTTAAAAATAGAAACTTGTTTTGTGTTGGTTAGAAAGCCTCATTGACAATGATCTAAAACCAATATTATGTAAATGTTATTGGTAACCAGGTAACAGCAAACTAACCGTTATTCGAGAATAAGATTTCGAATTCGACACAAGCTATGATTTCTGTGAGTCGAAATGTTATGTAAACTTGTAATATACAAACGATAAATATATTTCATTAATTGCAATGGTCAAGTGTAAAACATAAGAAAATTAAATTTTAATCCAAAATAATTCCATACGTATTTTCTTAAAACAACGTTTTTACTCACTTCTCTGTAAATTATTTTTCAAGCAAACATCCATGAACAGAATTTTGCATACATCATTAACAAGTCCAACACAAAATGAGTTAGCGTTTTATACTTCCCTAGTTATAAAACCAACAATAACAGGGCATGGCTTACTGAGAATGAGTCATTATGCTGGACCATATTTTGGTGTTCCTGCTTTCACATCTGTCTTCTGTTAGTCGCAGATTTAGCCTCCGAAAAGGGTTTCAGCGTTGCGATTTTAGTGTGTCGCTACCCAGAAACCACCCAACTTTACACCAAGTTTGTATTAGCCTTGTTTTTCCCTCGTTGTAGCAATCTTGGAAATATAAACTTTACGATTCAATGTTTGCTGCAAACTTGGAAATATAAACTTGCATAAAGTTTGTAATCCAAAAAAGAAAAAACCTCATTGAAAGTTTCATAGCTGAAAACGGGTCACTTTCGGTAACTGGATAACCAGGTCAGGGGAAATCATAGATGATCAGGTCTCAAATTTGAAATGAACAACTCATATTTACCTGGAGTAATGGAGGAAAAAACAGGAAAAATTCAGTGAAAATTTCAGAGCTGAAAACGGATCACTTTTCGTAACCGGATAAGGAGATCGAAATATAACATAGGTAATCAGGTCTTAAACTTGAAATGAATAACACAAATTTACCTGTTGTAAGTAGGAAAAACTAGGTGGAAAAACATGTGACAATTTCAAGGCTGAAAACGGGTCACTTTTTGTAAGCGGATAAAGAGGTTGATGTAGAATATAGATTATTCAGTCTTAAACTTGAAATGAATAACTCACATTTCCCTGGTGTAACTAGGAAAAAGCTAGGGGAAACGTAAGTGAAAATTTCAGAGCTGAAAACAGGTCACTTTTGGTAACTGGATAACGATATCGAAGTAGAACATAAATGATCAGCTCTTAAACTTGAAATGAATAAGCCAGATTTGCCTGATGTAATGGAGCGAGAAAACAGGGGAAAAACCTCAGTGAAAAATTCAGAGCTGAAAATGGGTTATTTTTTGGTAACTGGATAACCAGATCCGAGGAAAACATAGATAATCCGATCTCAAACTTAAAATGAATAATTTATTTTTGCCTGGTGTAACCTTGGAAAAACGAGGAAAAAACCTCAATGAAAATTTCACAGCTGAAAACGGATCACTTTTGGTAAGCGAATAAACAGCTTGAATAGAACATATATAATCTGGTTTGAAACTTGAAATAAATAACCCATATTTATCTAATGTGACCGTTGAAAAAAAAAACAGGGAAAACCTTCAGTAAAAATTTCGGGAAACGGGTCACTTTTAATAACCGGATAACGAGGTCGAAATATAATATAAGTGATCCGGCCTTAAACTTGAAATGATTAGCACATAATTGCCTGGTGCAAGTAGAAAAAACTAGGGGAAAAACATGCGTGAAAATTTTAGAGCTGAAAACGGATTACTCTTTGTAAGCGGATAAAGAGGTTGAACTAAAACATAGGTGATCAGGTCTTAAACTTGAAATGAATTGCACATATTAGCCTGGTGTAAGTAGAAAAAAACTAGGAGAAAATGTGAGTGAAAATTTCAGAGCCGAAAACGTGTCACTTTTGGTAACCGGATAACGAGGTCGAACTAGAACGTAGGTGATCAGGTCCTAAACTTGAAATGAATAACTCATATTTGCCTGGTGTAATAGAGGAAAATTAAGGAAAAACCTCAGTGAACATTTCAGAGATGAAAAGCGGTCACTTTTGGTAAGTGGATAACCAGGTCCGAAGAGAACATAGATGATCCGGTAGTCATACTAGGTAAATATGGGATGATTGATACCTTTATCATAAGCTCTGGTTGTCATTCTAGAGTTCTTTCCCGGGTTGGTTATATCTTTTTTCTATTGTGCTGATTGTGTAATATGATTAATTATTTAACTTGACATCTTTTTGAAGAGTTTTGCTGGCCTGTCAGCGGTAAGGAATTTATATGGCAACAATCTTATAAGGACGCTGCCATCGGATGAAAGACCATCACCGCTTCGTTTAGGGTCATGCCTTTTGTAATACTGCGTTTTAAACATGGGATTGTAAGTACGATTTTTGTAATAGACACAAATGGTTTGAGACTTGCATTAATATGGCATTATGGGAATTCTTTTATTCGTTGGATGGCAACACCATCGCTTTGTCCTGGTCATTAGTATGTTTTGGTAACAGTGTCTTATAAACAAGGAGTTCAGGGTATGATTCCAACTGAGAGACACAAGTGATTTGGAATTGACTATTAAAATAGTCTTTGGAGTCATTGATATCCACTGGAATGACACTATTGGTCCATCTTGATTACACAGATCGCTTTGGTATCACTGCCTTTTAAGGAAGGTGTTCCGGATTCAATTCCAAATGGGGAGAGGAGTGATTTGGAACTATATATTAAAATTACTTTAGATGCTTCTTGATATTTCTGGGATAAACGTGTTACCTCAATTCAGACTAGAGATATACATTTAGCATCACTGTCTTCTAAGCAGGAACTGTCAGATTCAATTTTCCGATAGGGAGTCGACCTCTCGTGAAAATGGCCTTAGAACATAATTTTATTTGATCCACCTGACCCAGAGATCGATCAATTAGAACGTACCCGCTGCTAGAACTCCAACTATTATTATTATTATTTGTCAGGAAAGATTATATCCACACTTGTTCGAATAACTCTTATTATGGAAAAGAAGTATACCGTCAATGTAAACAGGAACAGACAGAAGTGGACCGCAATTTGTCTTATTGTTCCGTTCATGTTCTGCTGTCTGCTTAATGGACATTTTAAAGCCCTCAATTAGATGAAACTTCTTACAGATCGACACTTACAGTCTCTGATAATTGTGAAAAAGAACAAGTCCTTTTATTTACTTGTATCTATTTTAAACGAATACATCATCTTTATGGTAGTCACACACCTGGTTTATAATGATGGCGAGCAATTGACTTGAAATAAGGATAAATTCCTGTATGGGAATGCTTATTAATCCGAAGCCAGTTTCTCTGTACTAGTTTTACCTACAGATATAATGTACTACATTCATTCACTTTATATGGCAGGCTAGTACACAACTATGAAATCTCTAACGAGAAATTGACTTCAAAATGGGATTATTTTTTATGTGTAGACATGTACAACCTTTTCACACGAGAACTTTGAACTACATACAACCATTTCGTAGAACAGGTTAGTGTTTGAATGCAAAACAGCTAGATAGAAACTGACTTCAGATTAGAAGGTATAAAATATCATATTGACTATTTGAAACAGTCATAATTTTGCATGCTTTATGCACGATATGTAGAGTTAACTTGTAGCACCACAAAGGTAAAACTAGTACATAGAAACTGGCTTCGAATTAAATATTAGTCTAGCATTGAAATTGTTATACTTTAATTTAGACTAGTACTTCACTTGGATTCACGAACAATTATAAGACTTTCCAAGAATTGTAATACCCTTTGCTCGTTTAAAATTACAGTTGAGGTAATGCTATGCTCTAATCAACGGTGTCATCTAGCCATTAGCCAGGTTTGATTGTGAAGAGAGTGAATTGATTTCATATTAGTAAGTTTGAGGTACGTTAATATGGCTAGGAAACCGATTGGGTAAAAAGTCGAGGATAAGTTAGAGCTCTGAAGATAGTTTGTTGGAATTAACCTGATGTGAATCTTATGAGACACCTATTTTAGGGATTGAATCTTATAATCATAACGGCAATGAAATAACTTTGATAAGAGAAAAGACTTGAATTTTGAATAGAAATTATTAAGAACGCCATCTACTAGGTGAATAGGTGCATAGTTTAGACTTTTTGTACTGTTATGACGCTATGTTACCATCGGAATAATGTTTTTCTTGTGTAAAGTTAGTACAGATTAAATTGGCATAAGAGTTCCTCTAGATTATATAATACTTAACAAAGCCTTGGATTGTGTTATTTTTACTACTAATTTGTGTTTTGACTTAGTTCAAGATGAAGCATTATCATCCCAGCTGATCATCAATTCAATGTCTCTATCTTATATTCACAATTAAACACTAACAAGGTTCGTTGTTGTCCATGTTATCTAAAATATAGGACTACCTGATAATACAAAAGACATTAAATGACTCCGTCAAAGCAGAATTAAATTATATGAAAAGTTTCTACATAATGCTATAGTGAACTCAGGCCTCTAGCATCTTAAAATACAAATTTTACAAAGAGACGATTGCATAACTTCTTAAAATTGAATAATAGAAAAACCTGTGTTTACTACATCACTACAAATCCATTATTGAGGGAATATTTTTCATGCATGTGAGAATACATGACATTTTATACGCTAGTGTGTTAGTACTGGATTTGAGATCATTGTTCCAACTAAGACGATCATCCTTACATCCCCAAAGGCCATAAATAAAATTCAACTGAAGTAACTCAGATGCGATATGCTCAATACTTGTCATATAAGACGTAACAAAAGTTGTCTTTTGTATTAATGGAACGTTCATTCTATGAAATAATAAAAATACTCATACTTAACGATGAATTTTTTTATAAAAACACAGTATAAATGTTCGAAGTTCTTTATGATCCCCTGTACATACCAAATAATAAACATGTAGTTTACAATCCTACTTTGTCTTTTCCTGCTTAAAAGGTTGAATGTAAGTGTAATGTTATTTAGGGAAAACGTCCCACTAACTCGATAATAAGTCCTAACAATGAACTTGCTAAAATCCATACTAGTTACATTCCCTTCTCACATACCTCCTTTTAAAAAAAGACTGGTACACTCTTCCATTGAACAATGATATGATGACGGATTGTATATCACTGAAGGATATATGTTATTTTAAATAAATTAATAGTACACACAGACTAAGTAATAATAGATGTAATACAACCCTGAAATAAGCATGTTACGCCAGACTCGTTACATCCATATTACGATAGTTGCATAGCTCCGGATGGATACAATTTTAGAAATAAACATATTGAACTTAAATATATAATAGAATGAATGTTACCTTAAACCAAGGAAGTATAGGAAAGAAAACACACATCGGAAGAGAAATATACAATAAGCCAAATGTTCACTCAGACCAAGTTTGATATGCCTCCAGAGATATCCCTTCTACCATGATGCATTGCATACGTAAGATGATAATGATTAACCATACATACAAGACTAAATAATCCTAGCAGAACCCGCCTAACCTGATCGCACAGACCTCTTGTAATACATTCATGTTATATTGGGGATTGCATATCTTATAGGGTAAAGGATTAAATTATTTAAAATAAATATAAGGAATTTTACGTTATTATGGATCTAATACCTATTTTGACTAATTTTAGTAGACATTTGTCATTGCATCCATACTGTGAAAGGCTGTATAATTTACAGGGTTAGGATTGGTTGAACCACATACCTTCTCTTAAGAGGGCAAACAAAGAAATAGCCTTACACTAGAAAAGACGTTAACGTTATAGTTCGTAAGATATGATCATAGTTAAAGAGGAAAGACGTTAAATATCAACCTAGTTGGGTTATATTTGGAGAGAAATATGTACAAAGAACTTAGATTCTATCCAATACCTATGAAATAAAAATAATGCAATGAACAGTAAATTTAGAGAATCATTGTAGTTAATTTCGAGAAATGAAAAATTTAACATTGCTAAGTTTGAGTTTACAATAAAAAACTTTCTTGTAGAAGAAACCATTATTACACGTTTTCATAAATGTCGTTTCATAAGACATTGTTAATGTTATGAAGATAAATTTTATTTTATTTTTTTAAAGTTTGCGATTCTGAACTTACACAAAACTTTATGAGCAAGTTTATTTCCTTTAAAAGTGTTTAGTTCACATTTTTTGTTTTCTAAATTTATACAAAACTAAATAACAATCTTAGTTTCTTGGATTGACTTTTAGTTGAACAAAAACGGTTTCCTGTTTTCTCATACTGCAGAAAATGTCATTCATAATTTTTCTAACAGAAAAAGTTCTCGTAGAATTAAATATCAATGCAACTTTAGAAAGAACTGTAAACATGATTTGTAAGTTGTAAAAGAAGTTTGTCATATCTTTTGTTATAACTTCAGTTTATACCTTATAGTTTGTAATTGTGCAAAGTAAAATTTCATTCACAACTTTGAAATAAAAAAGTTTGTTTCCTTTAAAAATGTTTTCTTACAACTAAACTTTTCAATTTGTAGTTTATAAGTTCCACAAAGTAAAATATCACTCGCAAGTTTTAACTTTCAAAAAGTAAAATGTTATTCATTCAACTCTGTGTAACAAAACGTTTAACTTTTACAAAACTGTTTTTTTTTTCATTTTCATTTTAGTTTTTTACAGAGAGTTTTTTATTTCCATATTTTATTTTAGAAAAAAATATTTTCCATCTTTTCTTTTACTTTTACATTTTTTCTTTTAACTTTACAAAAAAGTTTTCTGATATTTTAATTTACAAACATCCGTTTTACAAAAAAGATTTTAATTTTCTTTCTTGGTTTTGTAATTTTTATTTTCTTATTTTTATTTTCCCAAAAATGATTTTTCATTTTTTATTTTTAGCTTAACAAAGAAGATTTTTCATGTTTTGTTTTTTAGAGAAAGCTTTTTCCATGTGAAAACTTATGAGCCATGCACTTAACACCTTAGAATGTATGATTACTTGCCCAGCTAAAACATTAAAAAATTTATATTTAATTAATAGTAAAATAATTTTGTTAAAAATAGAAAGTAATAACTAGTGAAGTATTTTTAAATACAGGTGATAGCTAATAAAAGGAAAAATAATAAAACCGAAGCTAAGATAAAATAAGCTAAGATAATGCTATGTAAAATAATAATGCAGCAGCCACTGACAAATTTCGGGCATCATTTTAACACATGTCCGATGTAACTTGAAAAAAACTTGGAAATATGTTAGTCAAAATGGTCATCCACTAATATTAAATCCAAGACTTCCTAAATGCAAAACTATGCGCTTAAGATAAAATGGTATTTGGCCTATGGTGGACTAAAATACTTTATTCAAAATGATAGCTTGCTGGTATCAAACTAAAATCTTCCCAAATGCAATGCTAAGCACTCTACTATCTTGCTAGGGTAGCGAAAGAGAAATTTAGGGTATTATTTCAGCACATGCCTGGAGTAAGTTGGAAAAAGCTTCGAAATACGTTTGTCAAAATCCTTATTCTCTGGTATCAAACCGCAGACTTCTCAAATGCAAACCTAGGCGCTCTATCAACTGATCTATGCCATTTTAATTTATTTTGCTCAAAAGAATGGTATTTAAAATATGGTGGTTTAGAAATGCGTTAGTCAAATTGATGATTGCTGATATCGAACTTAAAACTTTCCAAATGCAAAGCTAAGCACTCTAGTAACTCAGTTATACCAGCTTGATTAATTTTTCTTAAAAAGTGATATTTCAGCTGTTGTACCTTAGTGTTGGTTTATTTTGTTCAAGACAAAGTGTATGCTCATTATATGTTTATAATTAACATATTAAACAGTTTTTTTCTAAAACTAAAATTGAAAATAATGTGTTTTAGGAATGATGAACCGTGAAAATGATGCATTAGAATTTATTCTTACTACTTTCGAAATAGCAAAACCTAAAGAAGACGAACAAGAAGAAGAAGAAGTACAAATAATACCTATAAACAAGTAATATGAAGTAATAATATACATTTTTCAAATAATATATATATTAACTATTGATTATATTTTATTGAATTAAGTAATTTATTACATTGAATTACATGATGATTTATTCAAATAATGAGGTAAATTAAATTTTTATTAATGAATTGTACAAATTTCATTTATCCTATTCATCTCTTATAAAACATTAATATAAATAGTATCTCCCGCCTTTACACAAATCTGCTATGTTAATATCTATTCATTTATAGTGTTTTCATTAAACAAATCAATAGATAGTCTTTCTTGCTTACAATCGTCAACAATTATTTAATTCTCACAAAAACAGTTTCAATTATTTTTTATTTCCTCTTCTGAGATATAATATTAAATCAATATGTTCCTAGTGACATATACCTCTGTGAATAATATAATGAAATATTAATAAACAGCGACTAGCCTCTATTTTTAGACAAAATAAAAAAGTAGTAATCCATCCATTTTAGTACATTGAATAAACTAGAGTCCAACTTTTTATCACTTTTATTTCTTGTATTCCTTGCGCTTGCTCCTTGCACGTAGTATTACACAAATAATCCTTAATTACTTTATAGTATACAGTTAATTCATACCACTCTGCTATAGTAAAGGAGATGAATTATTTTTTAATGTATCTTTTTTCAATATCAACACAAACTTCAATGTTTCAGTTAAAAGCTATTGCTATCGATATATTATTATAGCTGGCTTTATATAATACCACATTTCCCTTCTTCTATTATTTCTTTAACTTCTATGTTATTTTCTGTAGATACCTAATATGGTACTGGCATTGGCAAAAAACATCTAATACTTCCTTTTTTGAGAAATTCTTAAACTTCCTTTTCTCTCACAATTCAAACAAATATTTCATAGTTTCTATCTCTTTTATATATGTCTTTTTATTTTAATGATTCTACAAAGGCTACCATCAATCTTGTACAGGAAATTCCTAAAATAAATCTTTCTCTAAATTTGAGATCCGAAAATGAATCATCAGTATTAGAAGGTAAACCATGCAAGCATCAATTATAAATGATTCATCACCATCTACGTCAGGACTTGCAGATTATAACCAAGATTGTTTTCAACCATCAAGTTTTGTAAGTAAGATAGATACATCTTATGAAATAAAAAGTTGATTAGCCGCAAAAATTAATTCACAAATTGGGAATGTAAAAGTAGCAAAAAATAATTCTTAATCTATTAATGCAAAACCATATGATAGGTGTTGTACAAATAAAAATTCCATATTAGATAAAACAAAAAATAAAGAATCTCTATATTCTCAATTGGAAATGCAAACAAAAAATCCTTACATGTACCATATAACGCTCAAACAAGTCTTTAATTTGTTGATAAAATTTTGAATCTTGCATTGAAAGATATTAAAATATCAATGATCGAAAAAAAACATAAGCATTAATTCCTGACACTTTTAAAGCTCATGTTGGGCAATATGTTCAATATCAAAATATCCTCATGCTAATGCTAATCCAAGCTGGATACTCAATTTTCAAATTAAACTTTTAAGTACAATAGCTAGAGCACGTAGTTGAAAAGGATCATGTTTTTATATTGTTATTTTGATCGCCAGATTGGAAATTTTGAATGCCACATATTTAATGATTTAGCGTTTGATAAGGATCGCTAAGCTTTCCATGTTACTTCTACAAAATTATGGATTTTGAATGTTACATATGTAATTATAAAAATGGATACGATTTGTATGTTAATTATTTAACAATGTGCCATTCCATGAAGACTTTTAAGTTTTCTATATATATTTTAATATAGAAGAAAGTATTAGTATTTTATTACCTTATGAAAAATGATGTTTTATCATCTTACTATACAAATGTAAATGAGTAATGTAAAGTATAATTATGCTTTAATAAGAGTAATAAATGTATTTCAGTCAATGTAAATAAATGAAATTTAAAACTTCTTATTGCTATTATATATGTTTTATTTCCATTCCAAAATATAGAATTTACAATTATTGATATATACAGACGAGTCCCTACAGATATTTCTAGATCAGACCATATTTTTTTTCAAATAAAGTCAATCTTCGTGTAAAACTAAGTCGTACTAAAGATGCATTCTGCTTAATGGCAACTGAAAATGTCTTCTTGCACTTGCATGGTTGATAAGGTTTCTTCAATTTTGTTTTGTTTTTCATGTTTCATCCAATACTGCAATTGTAAGCAGTTTCTTAGTGCACAACCATTAACTTCAACAGGGTCATGATAAGTACACTTCGACATAACAATGTTCAAATTTACTGTTTTCAGCCCAGGACATTCTTTCTCACTCACATAGATTTTTAATTCACTGTACTTTTTCAAGTCCTTGCAAAAGAATATAATTCCACTTGTACATAGTTGTAATAATATTATATGTGTAACGTTATATCCATTTGAGCTGTCCCATTCTAAATTATGAAAGTTTTGTGTTAACCAATCCACTTGTTTTGGATACCCAAGTCCTAATTCTGTAATTTCACAAGGCAGTTTTACTAAACAGTGGAATAAAAGGGTAGCATCACACGATATTATACAAAATTCAATCAAAATAAATTCATGTGAAGAGATTTTAAAATCTTGCATGTTAATGATGTCCTGAAGAAATGAATAAAGGTTTTCCCACTGAAAATTGTTCATGAATAACTTGGAGCATGAGTTGTGCAATTAATTCACTATTACGTACTAGTTCTCTGCAAGTTTTGAAAAAAGAATTCGCAGAAATACTGACATGACCCTGTCGTTTGAAAGTTTTATAGTACTCAATAAAACGTTTATGTTCTTTCACCATATGTTTTGATAGTATTTTCCCTATATTCCAAATATATATACAGTTATTATGAGGAATCTTTAATCTGCAGTCATTACACCAAATAGGATTCTCCTTTAGATATGTTCGAAAAGTTTGTAGAACACATCCCTCTACTATATAAACATTGCCACAAAATATACATAAAAAGTCCGACATTTTCACTTTCACTCACTCACTCCTTCTGTCTTTTCTTATCTTTTTCTAGTAACATATCCATTATACTTGACATGTACAGTTTTACCACTCGCCAAAGACCATATTTCATGTTCCTTTTTAACACATCATCATCAATTACTTCACGATGATCTTTATATATATGATGATAAAGTTCACTTAATGTAGATAATTTTAAGATATTTCTCCACACTGCATTTCTAAAATGTTCTTCAATTTCTTCTCCTGTTACGACCTCCTCTGTTAAATATCCTAAACACGCATGTCCTGTTTGATTGTATTCATCATAGAAACAACTTTCGTATTTCACAGGGGTTTCAGGATTCCACTTGTTTAACGCTTCTTTAATACAGTTTTCATCTACCCATTGCTTTTTACACTCACAGTTTAATATTTTACTTACTTCGTGCTGATGTTCCTGCTGTTGCTGCTGCTGATACGGCAGGTGAAGATCTCACTATTACTCTGCAAGATTTCACCAATTAGATGATCCTGGTGATGATACTGCTACTGCAACTGCTGGTACTACAGGTGAAGATTTTACTATTACTCGGGCAGATTTCACCAAAGTTGATGATCCTGCCGATGCTGCTACTCCTGCTGTGGCTGTTGCTGTTCCTAAGGATGTTTGCTTAATGTCTGAATTTCCATATAACAAACGTTTCTTTGCAGGATAGTTCACTCCATCTAACACACGCTTCTTTCTTTTCTATTCCTGCTGCTTCTTCGGAACTAAAGAATTATAAACCTCTTTAATATCACCCTCTTCTTCATCCTCCTTCTTTATTATTGTAGAATATGAAAATAGTAATGACGGTGACTCTGATTTTGAACTAAATATTGTTCGATCTCTGCTATCTTCTTCGTCTTCAACATTATCAAGTAATGATAATGTCTCCACTACCTCTTCATCTTCTAATGCCAAGTCAACTTCTTCTATAACCTGCTCATACTGTTCCTGCTGCTACTTGGCCATAACTGCGAAGCTCTACACCATTTATGATGTATACAACATCACTGCCTTCTATATATTGCAAACTTTATCAATCATTACGTGAGAGTATAAGAGATAATCTGATATCAATACGTCATTGGATAAGCTCATGTCAACAGATAAGCTGATATCAGTGCGTCAAAATATAAGGTGATTACGTGACGGCCGCTAGGAGCGAGGGTCACGTGACGGATTGTGACGTCACAAACATCTTGGCCAATAAGAAGCCAAGAAAAAATTCCTAAACTTCTTCGGGTATCTACTGGGGTGATATTTTATTTTTTTAAATACTGTACAGTAACTTTTTTATTTTTGTACGTACAGTACAGTATATTAACAACATAACTAAGTCTATGGGTTATGGAACTCACAAGTTTATCGACACAGTAACAAACGTTCGCCATTTGATTCTATCCTGGGAAATATCAAGCCAGTTTTCATCACGAACACCTACTTCTCGAAGATCTCTTCTAATACTGTCAACCCAACGACGTCTCGGTCTTCCCAGTTGTCTCCTTCCATCCGGCCTTCCAACAAGAACAGAATATAATCTTCGTTTTTCTCCCATCCGAACTACATGGCCTGCCCACCTTAGTCGTCGCGATTTCATTATTTTTACAACATCTGGTGAATCGTACAGTCCGTGGAGTTCTTCATTATGCAGTGTCCTCCACTCTTCAGTTATCTCGTTCCGTTTCGACCCGTATATCTTTCTCAAAACCTTATTTCCAAACACACGTAATTTATGTTAATCTGCTAGGGTCGTACTCCAACTTTCGCAACCGTCCACCAGAATAACCGTTCCGCATATTTTCAATTTCAATTTCCTTGATATTAATCGCGATGTTAGAAGTTTTTCGACTGAATAGAAACATGGGTTGCTCGATACTAAGCGACATTTTATTTCTTCCGTTACCTCATTTTTGCTTGTTATGTATGCTCCCAAGTATTTAAATTTGTTTACTTTCTCTAGACCTCATCTCTAATTCTTATGTTTTTATTTCCTTCATTCCCTGTGTTTCGGCTTATCGTCATGTATTTTGTTTTATGTATTGTTTACCTGTAGACCTATCTCATCGCACGCATCTACTAAGGCATCGGTGTTGCTTTGTAGCTCATCTATATCGTCCCCTATTAAATCTACATCATCCACGTATACAAACAGTTGATTCAAACCATTCAATAATAGCCAATTTTTGTCCCCTTTAATTTTTAAAATCGCATATTCTAACGCAGTCAAACAGTAGTGGTGACAAAGCATTGCCTTGTTTCAATCTGTTGCTAATCTTGAAACTGTCTGACATATTGTTACCAATCCGTACTCTGCTTATGGGGTCGCTGAGACACATCTTCACTGGTTAAAACAATTTTTTTGGAATTCCATATCGTATCAGGATAATGTATAACTTTTAACTTTTGATAGAATCATATGCTTTCTTAATATCAATGAATAGCTAGTGAACCGTCCCATTGTATTCCCATTTCTTCTCCAAAATACATCTCAAGGCGACAATCTGGTTCAACGTGGATCTATTTCTTCTAAATCTACATTGGTGATCTCCAATTATTTCATCTACGTATACACTTAGGCGTGTTAACAGAATATTACTTAATACCTTGTAACAGGTTGGAAGTAACGAGATTCCCCGGTAATTATTACAGTCCGATTTATCGCCTTTCTTGTAAATCGGAACTATTATTGAGGTTTTCCATTCCTTTTGGAGCTCCTCCTTTCTTCATATACCACTTATCAATTTATGTAGTTCCTTGATTATTGCATTTCCTTCTGCTTTAATTAATCTATT
>JAGDQP010048605.1:0-14710 GCA_022664845.1 Lepisma saccharinum
GTATTTTGTTTCGGAGATTATTTGTCATAATGTATAACATGTCCTAAATGTTAGTATTGGGTCGCTATTGACCGAACTTCTGCACTTCAAATATCGCATCGTTAGATTCTAATAATCGTATTCCTAATTTTTCGTCTCCAGTTTCCAAATCCTTTTCAAATTCCCGGTTCGCAATGTAAACATCTACCGTATATTTCCATTACTAGTCAAATTAGCAATATGTCTGTTCGATCAATTTTGCGTACAGTTTTTCGATGAAATTTTGACGTTAATTGTAGATTTAATACTTCGACATGCTTAGTTAACCTTGGTTTCAACTCCAGCCACTATTCTCCGTTCAATAGTCACTTCTGTTTAATTATTTTTACATATTCATGGATTTTTTCAGAGCGTCAATTGTATAATGTAGTAATCATCTGTAATGACGTAACGCCTATTATAAGGCCAACCTATTTCTTTCGTTAAGGTATGTTTTGGACAATAACTTCATTTCTGTAAGTAATTAGGTAGTAAAACTTTTCTAAATTGATTAACAATAGTTTGGGACTAACTTGTGAAAATGTCAGTGAAATTCATTATTTATTATAGAAATAATGGACATTTATATCTGACAAACCAACTTTCGTTTCGGCTTAATTAATTCACAATGTGTAAAAGATAGACGATACAAATTTGTTTGCTTCCTACAGCACAATATTAATTCTGTTCAGATCTTATGAAATTATTAACTTCGAAAGCTACATTATGTAAATTTAAATGAATAAATTGAAATTTTGAAATTTTTATATTTCTTCGAACAATCTTGTGTTTCTGTTCAATGAACGTAGTATAGAAATCCTCTCAGTTAACTAGGTAAGAATTAAGGCATTAGTTGATAATCCATATACAGTGTATAATAATATTTATAATGTGCAGTGATTTATTTAATGTTCGCCATGATATTCATCTGAATTTAACTACGAATGATTACGTGAAGTTTGACAGCAATCGATACTAAATTATTTCTCTATTTCGGTAAAGCTATCGTTTTGAGTGATGCGTTTTTAATTAGATTAGGTTGGTTCATAAATCCGTAGGCTAGTGGTAGGATTCTTTCGACAGCTGAGATGTGATAACTTGGGAAAGGAACTATATATGGAATTATTGCTTATTCTGCGTTGACATATGAAGTGATTCTAGTATGTGATTTCAGTGAATTGATATTATTTGCATTTTGCGTTATGACACGACGTTTAGATTGAGTTGCGACCGTCATTCGTTGTGTTCGTTGTCTTTATTTCTGGAATTGCGATTCCAGACTACAGGTGTGGGTCCTACTAAGGTAAAGGTAAGACATGGTCTTTTGCCCCTCTGTAACTTCGAAGTGAGTAAAGACCTAGTATGAGTCACACATGAATTGATGTGCGTATGGTCGTTTGAGATTATTCCCAAGTATGGATTTGCGTTTTCCTTTCCTAATCTATCGCTAATCGGAACCAGCTGGTACTTCAGAGTATGAACCGACGATCTAATTAAAAAGATTGGAGGTGTCGGCTTATCGATATTTCCTCCCTCGTTCTAAATTATTGTTGTTTTTTGCTGCGATCACAAGGATCTGGAAGCCTCTTTCCCAGATGTTTTTAAATCTGGAAGAATTTCTGCACCACTCGTCTGGGGTGTAGAAAATGTTTGGAGCTAGAGTTTTGGTTAGATGCGTTGCATGGGTATTCTAGGCTCCTGCCGACCCTATTTATATTTCTGGATTTTTTGGTTTTGCTGTTTTGACTTCCCCTAGCCAGGAATTGGGTGTGTGATCTTCGTGATCGTGGGTTTGGGGCCGTTTCATATGCAATTGCTTTGGAAAATAAAATTGCTTTTTTTTCACAGCATTGAAACTAAAAGATTTATTTTAATTTTGAGGATATTTTTATGTTTTTTAATACAACAAACATTAAAATAAGTAGTTTTTTTAATTAATAACTAGTTCGACGTAAAAGCTACAAATATGTTACATGTGTAATAAAATAAATATGGTTATTCACAGGATGTAAGTACATTATACCGAAGCTCATAACACAAAATAGTAAATAAATAAATATATATTTTTTCTATGATAGGTTAGGTAATAGATATTTAAAGAATAAGTTATAATAATTTTGAACACAGTTACGAGAAACAATTTACAATAGGACAAATAAAATAATGTAGAAAAATTTTAACATTTGGATCATAGATTATAAACCAGTATTTTTATTAATTTAAGAATAATGCTACTAGAGATAATCGAATGTATGGTTTATTCTTTATAGAATAAGGTTAAGAAAACTCAAAAGGGATACATATATATATGATTAAAATTCAAAAGGTTATACGTAGACAAGAAAGGACAGGAATTGGATGTAAGGTAGTTAAAGTTAATCACAGATAAAACCACAAATAGATGAATCAATATATACGCTTTGAAGACCCCAAATATTTAATTTATTGAATACTCGATATATTAGTAGTAGTTAAGTTTATATTTAGGAAATAGATAGTAAAATAGGAAATAGGGAATTGAAATTAAAATATTAGACATAAAATGTTACATGTGAGTTGGCAAGAGACTAGAACCAGAAGGTCAAAGGTCATAAAGTCCAGTATCAAAAGTTCAAAGTTATAAGCCTTTCCGCATTAGATTTAAAGATCCAAAGATTAAAAACAACAATTGCAGGAGGTACTTATATACGAAGTAGAATATTGTGAATTCTGAAGCACTTATAAAGTTTTAAATATTTCATTCGAATGACGTTCAGTGTTAAATTAACAAACATATTTAAATGAAAGCAAAATATACTATGTATATTTTTGTTCACACAACAATAAAGCATACTCACATACAACTGCATCGTAAAGATTTGAGGAGACATTAGATTATACAACTGATATAATTGAAGCGGATAGCCAACCATGTAGAAGGTATACGACAAACGACTAAGTGGTTGGAATGCTGGTCGTGACAGAAAGTTGTTTAGAGACTCTGAAAAATATAACCATGAACATGAGTTAGTACCAATTTATGTCAGCTTCTGAACACAAATAACTGTTCACATAATATTAGTTACTGGTAAGAATCAATTAAGATACTGAATTAGGTTTAGATAGTTTTACAATATGCCTCGAAGGGAAACGGATGATTGGAGATTAATTCTGTAAGTCGTTACAGTTACAATTTCGTTAATGATCTAGTTTAACATGTTTTGTCTATTAAATGGTTCTTGATTTGACATTATAAGATTAACATTCTTGATTTAACATTACCGATTTGTTCGAAACCAATCAAAAACCTTTTCAAAAATCTGGGGATGATAAGAAATACGATGTTGTATTATTCTGTTACATCTCGTTGTACATTTAATGGTTGCACTAAAACGTACGTACATACTTGATGTTGTGAGAACGGTAGATAGCGAGTAAGTCAAAGACAACAGTTCTTGCTGATAATGGCTTTGTGAATAAATTCTGTCGGCAAGAAAACAAGGTCTAATAGCCTATGTGAACTAGTTGCTGTTGCTGCTATTCTGTGTTCATTGCCTAATATGATCCTTGGTTAATTCATGGCAGGCTGAACCATTGGCATTAGTGCATTGTTTTTCTCTGTTGATGGTGATTAGATATGGTGTGTGAAGTCTATAGGAAGGAGCATGTCCAACACGTTATATGGTTCGACTTTAATCGAGGTGGTTCAGCCTCTTAGGGCGCTAAAAGTTATGCACCGTATGGCGACTACGCCATTAGTAAGAGGATTTGCTACGCAGATGGCTGTAGCCCTGCAAGCGTCTGGAAACGAGAGAACCCCGAAAAAAAACACCCACACGGTGTTTGTCAACCACAAAGCCCACATGGCACTAGTTACTTACAAGTGAGAAAAATATAAATCCTCTAAAAGACCAACTCAAGGTTTAAGTGTTACTTCTGGCTTCTGACTTTATTAAACAATTTTGAAGAATCTAAACATCTAAAAACATAGCTATATCTTATATTAATTCGATAGGAATGTAGAATTTCAATAACAAAACGAGAAAGCCAATTAAATACAATGCAGTATCTAGCGGTCTCAATTTGGCAGGCAGGATACTTAAAAAAAAGAATTTGTACGCAGGAGATTTAAAGAATTATTACTTAATATAACGTTAATTATTTGTAGTTCAATATTGCATTGAAACATCAGTATATGAAACCCATTCTGATTCTACAGAGAAAATCAAATGATCGACATTAACTGTTCAATTACAGAATTAAGTTAGACATTTATGTTTGTGACTCGCAGGTACTTTGAGGTAGAATAAGAAATATGCTTGGATATGCTATTTCTGGCATGGTGGAATGTATTGGATGCTACCAAACATAGTGTTAATTCGAGACAAGCTATGGATTTTTACATTGTATTGCTGTACAGCGACCCCAGTTGTCAAGGATGTTACATTTCTCTCTTTTCCAGAGTTCTAGTTTAAGGAAAATAAAATTATGTTGAATTTTGTAACTAAAAGTAATGTAAATTATAAATATCACCAGACATGGGTTACTATTGAAGAAATTGATCAAACTGTGCCATCACGGATGTTACAAAATCTTCGAAGTTACTTCACAGTTTATTACAATGAAATGACGAACTTTGGTCTTGTCTTACCAGAAAAGCATTATGATACAGTTGTAGTTTGCGTCAAATTTGCCAAACGATAATGCCAATCAATTATTTGATTTCAACTGTCTGTGAATTTGTATACACTAATTTTTAATGTTACGGATTTTGCAATGAAATTACCACGGACATTTCTGAGTACTTGTAACCGTCTATTTTTTTAAATAATTGAAAAGAGGGAGTCAGTCACTTTCTCAAATGTCAACATGATCTAATTTTTTGCGCACAAACTAAAACTCAATTTGTTTTAATTTTTTACAATTTTTTGTTGCTGTTACGGACGTTACACTTTTTCGTTTCGTGTGGAATGACTAGTAAATGATGTAAAAAAATCATGTTTGAATACCGATAACTAAACCTCTACCTTATTAGGGCAGAGCATGATTAATGGAAAGTTACACAAAACACTGTGTGCAATTGAAAAAAGGGAAGAAACTGCAAAGGAGAATGTAGAACGTAACCCCCTGAGAAATGTTTACTTCGATAATACTGTGAACAGAAGCTTTTGGCTAATTTTAAAAATTGTCCTATGTGAAACGAATATTTTGGTGAAGAAGGAGAAACATATGAAACTGTTACGAGATTGTCCTTCTTCAAGGAGAGATAATACCGACATATTTTTAGTAATTTCAATATCGTTTATATTTTATAATTATGAATTACAGCAACTGTATAACGAAACTGTATTTGGATCATGCAACAAGAAGTTAGCAAGAAAGTAAATATGTATACGCTATCTTTAAACAGTAATGGATTTTCTGAAAATCACATGCCGCGTCATTACATCAAAAGATGAGCTTAAGAAATTATAGTTTAACGCTACACTCAGGAAAATACCAATGAGAATCACTATTTACAATAGATAACTAAGTTATGTTTAGCACAGGATATAATTTTCAGTAGGTATTGTACATATTAAATGTACACAATGAAATATCAGCATGAAGCATGCAATTTACTGCCTATGTAGGTTTGGAGAGTCCATTTTCGAAAGTATGTGCTATCTCTAACTTACTCCCCATAATGCTTCCACAAAATATACTATATTCTAGTAGTATCTTACAGCAGGAGGACAAAAATTAATAAGTACTTACCACAATATCTAGATACACAGACAAATATGATCCATGACAGAACAACACAAATAATAATTTTATGCATCACAAAGTAAAATGCGTGCTCTGCGGCGCTGTATTTGTAAGTTGGAGAAATCAACATGCATCCATACAATAAAGCTCCAAATACAGCCGTGAAGCTAATGTGCCATGAATGTTTTAGGAATCGCTACAAATAAAACAATTTATTAATTTTTGAGAAAATTATTTGAAATATATAATTTGGCGTGTTTAGGTATCACGCAGTAATGTGAGACAGTCTAAAAATAAAAATTATAGTAGTATGAAATATTTTTTTGTGTTACGGTTATTCAAAACAAAAAGCTTTTTCACAAAATTATGTCAAGAATATATTAACTGTAATGACACATATGCTTGCATCAAAATACCATAAAGATAGTATTAATCAAATTTAATCTGTATCAATAAAATTGAATGCATGAATGTATGTTCATTTTAGGTGTTTGTTCCATCGATTTCCATCAAATTTTGAATATGTGTTCCTTGGGCTCCGAATTAGAGTAAATAGATATATTTTAATTCACGAACAATGGCCGTGTAATAAACTAATAAAATAAAAGTAGTAACTGATAACAATGATAACTTTATTGATAACAATAAACATACATTGTTTACAAGTTGAATCAAAGACAATTAAATTAATAATTATTTTTTAAAACGTTTTAATTCAAATTTAGATTAATTAATTCTTGTAACGTAAATTTTATGTACTCAAATATGTAAGGAACGGATAACTACTACTAGTACTAATAATAGTAATAACAGTTAGTAGCAATAGTTCTTGCTGGACAAGTAACAATAGTCATTGAAGTAGTAGTAGTTGTAAGAGAAGCAGTAGTAAATCTTGTGGAAGTTATAATAGTTGAAATAGTAGTAATATTAGTAGTAGTACTAGTAGCATTACAAATATTAGAATTGACAACGTACTTTACTCACCCGTCACCAATGAGTAGGCACTTAAACTAGTACAAAAATACAACATTAACAAGTTTGATGATGTAAAAGTTTTGTCAATGAAGCATCTGTATGATTCCAATAAATTACATAATTAAACCATTTTAAATTATCCTAACTGCTAATCCAGTACGTAACTGTTAACAGAACAACTAACGTAAAAAAAGCAAAAGAAGAATCATTAATTTAAAATTTAAAATAAAAAACAAAGAGAGAGAGAAAAAAGTGTACGAACCAAAGTTCATAATTATAAATTGTTTGCCAGCAGCATAATTCGTAAAATCTGTTATTGTTAACTGATATATTTCTTAAATTTGTTATCTTGTTTGTAGCTGGATTTCATTATTAATTCATTTTATTAGTTATAAATCCAAATATATTGTAATTATAAAATCAGTCTAATAAACCAAAAAGTAATGCTTTGTACTTTCATAATCAGCTTATAAGGTGGTTTGTATATGTTAATAAAACATAGTGGCAATTGCATTCCTGTATTTTCCTGTTTGTTCAACAGATGCTAGAAGGCCAATAAATAAATCTCAAAAGTCCCGAAAAATCCATCTTTTGGGAAAGACCAGAAGTTAATTCTATTTTACAATCAAATTTGTAAAGAAAACTTCAACCAAGACTTCTCATAAATACCTAACAAATGTAAAGCCTGTTGGGAACCTAAATAGACCAATAGATTGGTGGCTAAGTTGTCAAACGGCGTAAGTCTTCCACAAGAGGGAAAAGTCATAACACAATAGATTCTTTCCTTATGTGGACTTAGACAGCTCCTACTCTAAATGTATCTTCTAATTGCCTACTCTTTAGCAGAATAAACACAAGGACAAACAAATAAGAAGATGAAAGACAAACAATATTTATGCCTTTAAGTAACTTAGAAAATTTTGGAACGCAAGTTTCAATTGGAGCTATGTCTCCTGAAAGACTAGAATTGAATTAAGATCGATAGAAAGTAAAGTAGAACTAAACCGCTTCATATGAAATTCTGAAGGGTGGAATATTTCAACTTACTTGAGCGGAAATCAGGAATACTTTTGTACAGAATATTTTTGTCAGACCAAAAATGCGAAATTTCAGCTCGGAAAAAAGATGGCATCCATTGTATCTTATGGGAATGTAATATTCCTTACGTGAATTCCCATCTCTTGATATGAAATTTTCATCTTTTCAGAATGACAATTACACAATGCAATGTTTCAAACCAACCAACAATCAAACAAACAAATAGAATTTTTTATTCATAAGTAATAAAAAACAATATTCATATGAACAAAACATAAGACAAAAACAAGATAAGGAAAGATACATTACTTCACCGGGAATTGCACCTAGTTGATATAGGCAAGCAGTCTAACGCTATATCCCCTACGCTAGCCTGGCAACTGCTAAAGAGCACATTCGAAAGAATCTCTTTCGTCCGGTCAAGTACTTGAGAACAACGTTCTAAGACATCTTGTGTATACCTTATTCCTGATGTATTCTGATACATTGTTCTCATTGAGAAAAATTATCAAGTTTTCTATACATATTTTTATTTGAACCTGATTAACTTCAGTGTAGAATTTCTTCTTTAGATAACCTTCGATAACAAATAATAAATAACGAAGCTTACTAGTACCGATGATGCATTGTGAACCACTCTATAAAGTGTAGAAATCGCCCTCTCAATTTCGAAGAATAAGTTATATTCGTTAAGTGTAGCCATCCAGTCTTAAAATAACCCATTTACTATCCAAAGCGAGTGAGTTTCGTTAAAATCAATGTTTTCGATTGAAATTCAAATTCAATATGTTATGAAACACGTTCTAATCGAAACAGAAGTGAAGATCTCCGTTATTCTAATGTAGTGTATGAGAAGTCGCTAATTATAAATATCGGATATGCTGTCACATCCATAGTGAGAATGGGTAACAGGTTGTCAGATCAAGGTAACTTGAATTTCAAGTACTCCATGCGCAGAAGTGATATTGTATTCTCAGTGCACAACTGTAAACGCTCTTTCAAATGACTTTACTTGCAGTTGCTCAGATACTAGGTTGTATGGCATTTTCTTTAGTGTGGCAGGCCCAGGTTCGATCCCTACGAAGGTGAAGATTATCTTTTCTCTAAGGGATACGAATTAAATGATGATATTTCTTAATAATAATCGTGCTTTCTGAACTAATGTCTACAATTTATATATGATTTACAACCATGCAATGGAAATTAAGCATCAATTATCGAATACAGTTTATTGGCCGTTACAAGTAAGAAGTTAATGCATATGACAACAAACAACAAACGATATGAGCAACTTGTAATTCAGTTAAGTATTTAGTTTCCAAAATAAAATTATGAATTTCATTTAAAATCCATATGAGGAAATGAAATTCTTCCTCTTCCTCTTCCAGCGACTCCCAAAAATCTTAGTTCTGTTTCTGAGAAAATATCACTCCCGTAAATTAATAAGATTTCGTAAGACACTTCAAGTACTTTCCTGATTTTCAATACAGTGTCTTTCAGAGAAAAGATAGATGCGTAAGCATACGCTAGTATGTGGATGCCAGGTTTAGTTAGTCGGGAAAGTATTTTATGACACAGATCACTCTACTATTTTTGGAATCATATTACATGTGACAATAGTATCGAATAAGGTCTCTAAGTGATGAAGAATCAGCAGATTATTGCGTATTTGTGATGATTTGTCAGCTCATGTTATATATTTGGATGTCCAATTTCTCGCTTTTTTTACTTGCTACAGATGACTGGAAAAGTTTGGAATTAAAACAGTAAACATTTAGGTATATCGCCTAACGGTGGCGCGTGGATTTCCAGCCACGCATCGATTAGGATCCTTTAAACAGTTCGTGCCTCAAATGCAAATGTGAGTTCAAGAGTATTTTAAACTGTCCCCAAGTAATTGAGATGCTATTCAGTAGTAACTTATCTATTTATTAAAGACTCAATTTGTATGAAATTAGGAAGAGTGAATTTCACACTTCTGGGTATTTCTTTCTTTGATATGTGTCTGGATCCACTAGAAATTAAAAGAAATGTACCTGAAAGATTTGGTATAACATATACCTTACCTCCCTTCACTAGAATATCGAGTTCATGTCACTGGAAAAAGACGAGAGCCTTCTTGTAATTGGAATGTGCAAATTACCTGGACACCGGAAATGTTAATACATATTAACACGTTTTTTCTATGACTTTTTTAACGATTGTAAAATTACCTGTAATTCACTCTAACGTTATATTGATTAGTTTGAAGAGCCAAGGCAAACATGATCTACAGTGTCCAACAACAGATGCATACAATGATACGAACTTCATTTCTTAAAGATTGAATTAGAGACGAATAAAGGTATGAGACTCTATTGATTTAGTATGACCTTTATCCAAATCTCTTATTTGTATCTATCCACAAACCCTTTCGTGTTCTTAGCCGATAAAAGAACACTGAAATGCTTTTGAATCCATGAGAGTCTGCCTGAGCCTAAATGCTATAAATAAACTAAATTTATCTGAAAACATGAGAGAAGTGTATGATTTCAAAGGAAGCGATAATTGGGTTAATAATTTTTAATCGAATTCCATAATGAAGATTAATTTTTTCTGTTATATTAAATTTACTTCCAATTGGGAAAATTAGCCTATTTTTTGGATTCTAATATAACTGAGCCATTGGGATTTGTCATCTTTAACACATTTAAACGTTTGGTTATAACTTGCCCTAACAGTTATTGACTTTTCTTATCATGAAAGTTTGGTTTTGTTTCATTAAGTGTTTGCAATTATCCTGCTATAAAATTGTCCTCTTAAAGCGATAAATTATTTGCGAGATCCTGTTCACTGACTCTAGAATTCTGCTCGAACGAGTGTACAAAATAATATGTATAACGATTAAACTTATTTTCTAAAATAATCAGAAAACATTATGCATATATTATTAATAAATTAGTGTTAACAACTAAATATACTGATAGGGGAGAAAAGAAGATAGATTCTATTCCTTCCGCCATGATTAGAAAGTCAAAATATGTACGCATGCAAATGTTGGCCACTCCAGCGCAATTACTTTGGGATACATCGATGATAGAAAAGTCAAATTTCGTCAGTGGAAACGGATCAAAAAGTGAGAAAAAGAACTTAAGTTCTTAAGTTGCTAAAAGAAATTGAAGGCAAATACACAGTAATAGGTAGTGAGTGGTATACGCTACCTGTTTGAGGAGATGGTGTTCATAGATGCCATCTTGAAGTGCGCCATATTGAATTTCGATTGATTCTTAACATTTTAGGTAATCGTGTAATATATCAGTCTAGGCTAGAATGTCACGTCAAATACGTTTTGACGTAAATGTATTATTGTGAGATATATGGGTATTTTGCTCCGGTATAGGGTAATGATCCAATAGCCTGTAAACACCCATTTCGTTTTGAACTAAAACAAAATAAAACCCAAATACATAATATTTGTTCCTAGGATTTGTGCCGTATCGATATGGATTTGTATTCATTTTGGTTGGATTTCCTCCTTTATTACAAAACAAAATGGGTGTTTTCAGGCTATTACACCATTACCCGTATACAAGTCGCATATACCCTTGTCTCTCACAATAATATATTTACGGCCAACGGACTACACAAACGTATTTGTAGTGAAATTCTAGCCCAGAGTGATATATTACACGACCACCCCATTAAGAAAATAAATCGATATTCAATATGGCGGACTTGAAGATAGCGGCCATGAACAACATAGCTTCTAGCAGATAGCGTTTGCAACTCAGTACTCATTACTGTGTATTTCCCTTCAATTTCTTTACGAATTTGAGAACATAAGGATATTTTCTCACTTTTGGATTCCTTTCCACAGACAGAATTTGACTTTTATATCGTCGATACCTCCCAAAGTAATTGCGCTCGAGTGATCAAAATTTGCATATGCACATACTGTGGCATTCTAAATACGACACAAGAAAAACAATGTATAATTCTTCTCTGATCCATCAGTATGTTTGCTTGCAAGTAGAAATCGTTTTCTTATGACACTTCATCAATAGTTAACAATTTTCTGCCTTTTACGATTGTAAGCAGCTATTATTATATATACTAAACTTTTCAATTCCTTCTCGTACTACTACTACCAATAATAATAATAATGAAGGAATTAAACTATACCTTTTCACTTGAGAATTTTTGTAAATTTATAAACGTGTACATTTTACTGTTTTATTTATTACTATTTTTCTTCCAATAGGACTACCGTGTTAAAATCAAATAATAAAATATTGTTTTTTATGTTTGTCGCAAAAACTATGCGAGGTCCAAGGAGTTATTCTTTCCATCGACAGAGAGCAGTTTATGTAAAAAGCATAAGAGCCTCCTGTCGTTAATTTTGTGAACTCCCTAAAAAATGTTAAAAAATCATTTTTACATAAACATATATATTTATTTTATAAATATAAGCTAAATAGAAAAACCTACTTCATATTAAACTCAGTGTCTTTTCCTTCACAATAAATCTTCAAGGGGTTATTGCTATATGAATTATTCACATAATTTTGTATCTAAGGATATAACTTACTTGTATTTGTTTTCTATGCCCACAACATACATACCGGTGAGATTTCTAAAGGTTGACATTTGGTTCGGTTCAAAGCATAGCCCAGCCACAAACCGATAAAGTATGGAGTTGCTCTGTTATATGTGGGGAAATAAACATGAATAAAATATTTGTTAATGGTGTGCCAACTGAAAAAGAGTAATAAAGGGAATTGTTATTGCAGATTCCATTATAAATTTATTCATATAACAAATAGTATGTTATTGTTATAACAAAAATATAAATTGTTCTTAATTAATAGTTATTTTTCAAAAAACTTAACATTAATCATTATTGCAATACCTATTTTAAATAACCATTTACATTTCTTTAATGTAAGAATACACGTTATGCTCTACTCAAAAACTTCACCAAATAGTACCCAATTTTTTTAATGTATCAGCAAGATTTTTTAAATTTGGATACAGCTATGAAAAACATGTCAAATATTAGATGTCATCTGCTAGGTAGGTGAGATTGGTACGTAGTTTCGGAAGAATATTTGAAATGTTTGATCCGAAAATATTTTTATCTGTTCCTCAGTGAATTGCGATTTTTCGTTTGAAATCTCAAGGCTGATAATTCCACAGGTTTGTTAAAAAGTAAGTATTAATTAATGCAACTTATTTGAGATGCCAAATTAGACAACATCGTTCTGCAGAACTCTAATGAAAGACAATTCAATGAGTGAGTTGAAAAAGGCCTTCCGAAGCCTTAAATTTTGATATATAAAAATACTATTTGCCGAATAAATAAATTGTTTTACAAAAAAATGTATTGACTAAATATACCTTTAGGGGAGTAGAATGTATTGTGTTATATGAAGAAAACTATTGATTATATGTTATAGCTGAAAAAAGTAGTACATAATATATTTCACAACATGTTCTTTTTTCCACTGACACTTTTAAATTTGACTAAAATACATGGTGTTCATTCAAATATAAACTAGTGACATTAAGTTAGATATTGTTAAGTTAGTTTGATCAGATTTAGTTAAGTTAGATTTTGGCAGGTTGGGTTCCGTTAAATCTTACACGGACAAAGATTTTATTACATGATATTTTAAAACGAAATGTTAATCATACTTTCTATTTAAAAATTAGTCGTCACCATGATCGATGCCGTTGGAGTCGTCAGTATTTGTTGTAGGCAAGATAAGAAAAGGTACGGCGTTAATCTGTTATGTTGTGAAAGACTTATTTTATATCTTGCAGTTTACCTTTCTTCATAGGATTTTTCTCCCGGAAATACCTTAGTCACATGGAATTCAGCAATGTTTTTTCAACATGACGCTAACATACTATCAATATACGCTGATATTTCCACATACGCGATAGACGTACGTTTAAAGGTGAAGAGCCTTCCGCATTTGCCGATTTTGAAATAAACGTTCTCGTCTTCAACACTTTAGCGAAGTTTCTCACGAAGTATTACAGCCACCATTTTTTTATATCAAGGAGTGTGTCATGTTGAACCGACTTTACTTGGAAAGTAGTTTCGTTTTCGTTACTTTCATTCATTGTCTTATATGAAAAGTATGAACAGTACTAAGGCGATATTAAGTGGAAAAGGGAATATTCTGATTCAATATAGCGACGCGAAACACGTAAGTTGTGTTAAGTACGTTACCTCACGTACTATATGTAATATAGAGTTTCGTGAATTGAAAACATTTTCATATTACTTCATTCATTAAACACTGTAATCGTTTATTTATTATTAAATATATAATTAGTCCAGGAAATCTAGAGCGATTATACACCCTCAACCTGGGCAAAATTGCAATAGAAGCTTTCTAAACTGAATAACATTCAAAATCCGACAAAATCGGACCACGGGAACACCCCCAAAAACGGTTTTCAAAATGGCGGACCATGGTTCAAAATGCTTTGGTTGCATCTTGCATTTTTTTCTGTATCTCGCGTTCGTATCATCCGATTTTGATGATTGTTTTTTTTGATAAAAGGCCATTTTACGTACTATGTTTTTGTTTATGAGCATTGTTATCATATCTCGTACAGTTTCTTATGAAAAACAAGGTTTATTTTTAAAAATCATAATTCCTTGCATGTATACCTTAAATAATAGTCTTATCTCGGTTCCCTGTAATCGGATTTACATGAAACCTTTATTAAAATAAAACCCCATATAAATGCTACATTTTATAATAAAAACACTTTACTTGTATCTTCCACCGTTTCTAAGATAAAAGCCACTAATTTACAACCAACGCATTTTTTCTCTTTAAAATGGTATTACCAATTGCTGCTTTTTTCTTGTTCAGATCTATTTTTTTACATTTTATTTATTTATTAAATCATTTTATAAGTTCAATAATTCAATAATGATATTATACTGTAC
>JAGDQP010048606.1:356-14710 GCA_022664845.1 Lepisma saccharinum
TCTTCCTCGGAGTAGTACAATTCTGTGTAGAAATTTTCAAATATGTTTATAATTTCTTCCTTATTTCGTGTTACGGTCCCGTCAGGTCTCTTAACTGCAATTATTTGCTTTTTCCCTATCATGAGCTGCTGTTTGGCTTTCTTCAGGCTCTTGTTTTCCTCGATTGTATTTCTAACAAGATTTCCGTTATATCTTCGTACATCCTCTCTTATTTTCTTTCTTACGGTTTTATTTAGTTCTATGTACTCAATCCTCTTTATGCAATTTTCCTCTTCTTTCATTTCCCTTCTTTTCTTTATCAAGAGCTTAGTTTCTTCTGAGATTTTGCTCTCTTTTTCCTTTCTGGTACCTGCTATCTCCTTGGCTGTTTTTCTTTTTATCTCAGTCAGTATTTTATTTCTGCTATCGATGTCTTCTTCATCCTCTAACTCTTCCAAGGCGCTCAATCTGTTGCTTAGTTCTATCTCGAATGTCTGTCTGTGTTTTCCAAGATTTTCCAGATCTAAAACTGACGTTTTTCCTCTGATAAGCGTCTCTCTCTCTAGTCTAGTATTTAGTTTAAGCTTACATCTCACCATCTTATGATCACTCGAGATTTTGAAACTGTTTAGAACAGACACGTCTTGCACAATTGCCCTGTTATTTGATAGAACGCAGTCTATTTCGTTTTTGGTCCCATTTGGGCCTTTCCATGTCCACTTCCTCTGGGGCGGTTTCTTGAAAAATGTATTGGAAATGAACAGTCTGTTGGCTTCTGAGAATTCCACTAACTTCTCTCCTCTCTTGTTTCTTTTGCCAAATCCAAAGTTTCCCACTTTCGTGTCACTGCTCTGCTTGGTTCCTACTTTCGCATTGAAGTCTCCCATTACAAGTTTGTAATGCGATTTGCTACTATCCAAAATCTTCTGGATCTCCTCGTACAGGTCTTCGACTTCCTCCTCCGGGTGCAAGATTGTTGGAGCGTACACTTGTATAATTTCCATACTGTATCTCTTGTTAACTTTTATTACTATCTATATTTATCTATATTATCTATATTTATGTAAATGCGATACATTTTACCACAATAGCATGTGCTTGGATGTGCATTGTAAATTAAATATTAAACACAAGCTGATTTTAAAATGCGGTCGAATCCCGGTCTCCAGTTAAGAAAAGTACTCTTAAAATTAATCTACCAGATGAAACAACTAAACCTGATCCAGCGTATTTACGCTTAATGAGATGAGTACCGGCAAATATGATTGTCGCTCGAATTCTAAGAGAATGTCACAAACATTAAACTTCAAATTAGAAGTATAAAAATATAAATCTTAAGGATTATATAAAATACGGATTATGGTTATAAATTAGAAGGAGAAAGCTTCAGATTGAGATAAGAGAAAAATATTTGCATGCAATAAAATGCATCACTTTTAAAGCAAGATGCGCTGAAGTGGACATTGTTACAAATAAAGTTAAATATAATCAAATAATAACATAAGACATGTTAAATTAATGAATCAAAACTTCAGTTCTATATATTGCATTTGAGTGAGGTTAATGTTTGAGGGAACGAAGAAGGGAAAATATAAACATATAAAATTCGTTCTTTAATATTTGAAATTGATCAGCAGTGAAACATTGATCTTCCCTCTACACTTCACATGTTCCCTTACAAACATTCCTCAAATGCAGTCGATGAGTAATACTGTGATTATGATTTGCGAATTGCGATTCTACATATCCCACGTCATAATTTGTCGAGATATTGTGTCATTTACGATCAAACATCGCCATATTTATGTAGCTTAAAACCTTCACATGATATTACTTCTTCAAATACATTTTTCTTGGCTCTTCCTTCATATCCTCGTTCACAAATGATTTAGGAAAAGTAATCCTTTTACTCAATGTAATTAAAAAAGTTATTTTAAAAGTATGAAGGAGTTAGAATTAATCAACGGTAAACACACAGATTTATTGCTTGTTGTTAGAAATGTTTAACATAACAATTAGATTATGTATAATATCAACAGTTGACTGAGCTATGAATTATTGATGGTTACTAATAGTTAAGATATAAACGTGCGATATTCTAGAAATAATGTAAGTTTTACCAGGAGAAGAAAAACACTAGCGTTATTTTATAAACTGTATTATTATAAAGTTTATGGAGTTAATGAAACAACTATTAAATATTTATAATTGTAGCGAAAAGAAAATTAAATTGTACTTACTACAAAAGTGTTCATGGTTGTTTGTTTCCAAAAGACAATTTGTTGGAACTGTGTTTTCGTGAACGAAAATTACGCTTTTATTCAGTACTTAACGGAAAGAAAGTTATAAAATTATTAACACCTCTAAAGGAAATAATTACTTTGTTATTTCCCCAATAAATCCTTCAGATTTAGGAATGTTAATATTTTTGCAATACTTTGCATGCTCTTCTTCGTTATACAATATATTGCGCGCCATGTTCTGTTATTATAGATCATCGCAGGCACTCATTAAAGTGTAAGTTTTTCGTTGTTATAGGAACGAGAAGGAAACTCGTATTTAGAGAAAATATTGTAGTGAAAATGTTGTTAATTGTTTCAACATTCTTTAAATATTTTAATTGAAAACAAATCCTTGAAACTTCCGATGTAATTTCCTGAAAATTAGTATATAAATGAACAAGAAATTGCTGCAAGGTATAGTCTATTCAGATACATCTTATCAGCTTTACAAGAAACTGCAGAAAAGCTTATCAACATGGTAATGTACTAAAGTTTTACTACAATATTTTATCTGTTCTCAACACGTACGCTGATCTTTAAGTACGTACTGGTACTATGATTTTATTAACAGACTGCTACAAATACCAAATCTGAGAATGTTACAATTTTTATCGTATCTTGAAATTATACTCTACCTCATTATACTTTTGCCTGATTAACTGAATATCTTCTCTATAGCGTAATAATATTAATTAGGTGAATAATTTCTAGAACATTCTCAAATAATTAAACAATCACTTTTCAACAGAAAATATGTACACCATATAATTAAGAGAAAGTCATTTTTTTATTTTATGCATGGCAAAGTCGGCTATGATCTAGGCTTGTCATGTTACGTACGTTCATGCAGACTTCGTTAGCCATGTGGGTATAAGGAAGTGCCGCCGTTTATTAGGTTACGGGTTCTAATCCCTCCAAGGGCATAGATGTTTGTAATTTTAAACGATATTAAGCTCATATCATCGTTACGTGCCAAAGTCCATAGCTACTAAAATGAACCATATAAAATAAAGTTTACCAAAAGGTTCTCCAAAGTGACACCGTCGACAAGCACTATTCGAGAAGCAGTCAACTGGATCATACGGTCTAGTACTTCCCCTAAAAAGTGTTTACTGCACTTGTCGGGAAATCTTGTAAAACTTAGTTTAGTATGACCGGTAGTGTGGCTTGCACTGCCATGTGCTCTATCTACAAAGTACTGCATTCCGCACAAATACCTGTTAAACAGCTAACCAACCATCTTGACTAAGTTTTCTTAAGTTTTATCTTAGTTTCACTAGGCTAACAATAGGATGGTGCTTTAATTCAGGCCTAGATCGCTACCTACATCGTACTCTCCACTCCCATATCCCAGTGTGAGCTACATATGCATAAAGAACATGAGGTTGAAGTTCCCTTTACGCCAGCTGTTCTGCTGTCTGGCAGGATTTCATGTGCCGCATGAGATGAATAACATGATGGTACAATGAATACAGAATCTTGTCATGTCTTTCTCTTTTATACTCCCAGGGCAAGAAGTACTAGACGTGACGTTATATATTCTTTAGTCAGTATGGATAGTTGCAGTGCTTGAATTTTCGTGCCTCCCCAGTCCCCTGTACTGATACAAGATTTGCTATAGCCAAAAATTGGATGTGGGTGTCTATTAAAATTGCATTATAATTGGCACATTGAATTTGAATAAAAGCTAATCAGAAGTTAAACGTAAGAGTGCGATTGCTAATGAGAATCAGAACGGTGAAGATGCTCTACCGCTTTAATTATTTAGTCGAAAACATCGGTCTATTCTGTTGCCTAAAGTGGGATCGTAACAAAATAACATATTTTCTATTGCTGCAAAAACTTTAAATATTAGGTACCACTTCCCTTTGGCAAATCATAACAAAAGTCATGTAAACGGATGGTGTATAATAAAAAAATAATATCTGAATTTCTTTAATATCAGTAGTTATGAATTAAGTACTTATGCGTTCTTAACGGATAAAATGAAACACTTAAAACATGTGACTGTTTCTGGCCATTATGATGTACTTATAGTTGCCAAAACCTACACGAAATATATGATATTTTGAAGATTACCCAATATCATAATCTTTAGACATCTGCGTAGTAAATATTTGTCGGAGCACAAATTACATTTGTTTCAGTGGAGTGATCAAAACAATTTAAATCGTATATATCTCGAAATAACTGTAGGCCATCTGTAAACTGTATTCACTGAAGAGTAAGTTTGTATGTATAAAAGACAAGGTATAAATTCAGGATCTTTTCGGGAGATCTGAGCTCACCCACCGATGCTCTAGGGAGGGTTAGGACCCATCCATCACTTTTATCGAAGCCATTGATCTCTTGTTTCTGTATATTATACTTTGTACAAAAAACATATGTCGACAATTATGCAATAATATTTGGTCAATTACGAGTCAATGACTAGGATAGAATACACTGGTTAGAAGCGATACTTGGATGAGAGACCTTCCACCGATCGGTTTAGAATTTAATCTCTGATAATAAACATTGCTTTGTTTCATCGCCAGCTGATATTTGACTGATTTGTTCACTTTCAAATTTTAAATTCTAATGGATTGGTTTTCTGTACCAAATTCCCCCGTGTCTAAATTAGGTCATCTCTGAGCACTTTGAAAAGATAACTGAATCTCGTATCGGCATGTGACACTAATGCTTTTATTCAAATCGTTACTTACATCGTATTTGAAGAATATTAGTTTCTCTTAGTTTATTTAGCTAATATTTTGTTATCCAAGTAGTTACACACATAAAGTAAAGTAAGAGAAGTTTTTACTAAATATTACAACGTTAAAATATTTTCTTGCAAAAAACCGACACCTACTTTTACGGAAATTTCCCGTACACAAACCTTATAGTGTCAAGGGACATGGAAACAACGAATTGGTAGAATTTTTTGGACTATTATTCAGACTTGCATTATATATATTATTATTATTATTATTATTATTATTATTATTATTATTATTATTATTATTATTATTATTATTATTATTATTATTATCCAGGAATTTGTTACTCAATACCTACGAATCAAAATTTTTCTCCAGATTGATTTAGCCAATGAACATGAAATTTGAAGTACAGAACGTGTTTTAACATTTGTAAAAAATATTTCTTTAAATATTCTTTTCAGTCGGGTTTTTATATCTTTTTGTAGTTTTTGTTAGTAATGTTAGTGCAAAATTTCCATGTTCATAAATTCCTCATCTAGTATATTATGTACTAATCGTTTTGAAGGAAACTAACATGATAAGGTACAATTTCGATCTGGAAATCTCGTATGTACGATCATCAGTGATATTTGAAGTTACACAGAGCAGGGTATAGAAATGTTCTAGTTTTTTTAAAAATCAACTTTAAAGAGTTGTATTGCATTTCGCATCCCATCAAAGTCTAAAATGTATTTATTCTCTCTATATTAATAAGTACGTATTGTTCAATGTGGATTTAATAATAATCAATTTTCTTGTTGCAGATGTCTTCCACTCTCTTTTTGTGCATTGCCTTGTTCGTCGGCACCTCATACGGTAAGTAAAAGTTGAATTTTAATGAACAACCAAAGTACTAAATACAACATTCTGTAATAAGTTCACAGTATTGAAGCAAATAAGTATTTAGTATCTAATGCCATTATTTTGAGAAGCGGTTTGAGAGATATGTATTGGAAACAAGTAACGGAAGTTAGAAATTAATAAAAAAAGCCCCAGTTTTCCCTCTTATATGGTTCACGATTTGTATGACAAAATATATTAATAAAGTTTCAAAATGATTGTGTTTCACAATGTAAAAGATGTTATCTGTCTTGGATATATTAACCATACTGTAAGATTCACGTAATCCTATCTAGTACTGAAAACGGACCATCTTTGTATATAAAGTTCATGAGGATAGTAGTTTTACATTACAAATGTAGGAATGTTGTATAACAAATATGTGTAATACAACTTTGGTTGTGGTAATACAGAAAGCTACCTTAAAAGAAGATATGGTCACAGAAAATATTTTTAATTATACACGGTTTAAATCATAAAGTTGCCTACATAATTTGTGTTTAGTCTCATGCAACACTTATATTGAGTCATAAGTATGTATAAATCAAAGTTAATGTGTACCGATCAAAGTGATTATAAATGTATGTGCTGTGGTACTAATTTCTGAAGCGAGTTGATTTTAGAACTATGCCTGAATGTAGAAAAATGTTACAAATATATATTAGTTTCTTTCAAATTACCTACCAATAATTGAACTTATGAATGTGTATACTTACTAAAGGAACAAAACACTTAGAACTTTATACCAATAATAGTAATTTAAGTTTGGCTTAAAATACGATGTTGAATATAGATTGGTTGGTAGAGTGAATATATAGTTGTGATAATGTTTAGCGTCTTGTTGTTACGTATCTTTGCCATAGGAATTAAAAGTTATAATCTTTAAAGACCGAAGATAAGAGATGTCCGTAACTAAGAATTGCGATAGTAGCCTGAAGTTAATTGCTTTAATGTAAGTTTAAAATATAATTATCCAAATGTATCTCCTTAATGTGTTTATTTATTCTAAATTTCAGCCGTTGTTCTTGGAACCGGAGTGAGCAGCCAGAATAATAACCGCATCTCACTTGCCACAGTACCAGTCGTTGGTGGATACGGACTAGGTTTGGGAGCCGGTATTGGAGGATATGGTCTTGGTGGAGTTGGACTAGGTTTGGGAGCCGGTATTGGAGGATATGGTCTTGGTGGAGTTGGACTTGGTGGCTATGGAGGATATGGACTTGGTTTGGCTGGTCGTGGCGGATATGGTGCATGGGGATACGGTGCTCAAGGTCTCCGAGGAATCGGTTACCTTGGTTAATCGCTTATATTAGTTGAATGTCCAGATTTTAAATAGAAATAAATATATTAGCAAATTAACTTTTTTTGTTTTTCATATAATATTCTCATAACTAAAACATCATATGGCCATGACTTTCAGGTTTCAACATAAAGATCTGTTGTTTCATTGGCTTAATCATTTCGAACGGTTGTTTTTCAGGTTTTATGAACGACAAGAACGTGGAAAGAGAATTATTTATGATTTAAGTGACAAATACAAAAACTATATATTAAAATATTTCAAAAAATCTACAGGTTTTATGTAACAGTATTCTTGATATAATTTTTATTATAGTTTGCATATTTAGATGAGTAGATTACATTTTACTTAAAATATAATTTGTGATTTGTACTCATGATTCTTCTAAATTACAATTTCAATTAGTCTGCATAGTTCCGTGTTTCCCATCCTGTGGTCCGCCGCAAGCTTGTAAGGCGGTCGCAATAATTTGATGCGTAACGAGAATTTACTTCGAACTATTTACATTTTTTTCTCCAGATTTCTCTTTAACAAAATCATTTTAAAGCATAAAAGTCGGGGATGCTTCCCGTACTTTTTTAAATCTAAAGTCCGACTAAATGCTCTTCTTGTCTTCTGTGTGTATGTCGTTCGGATCTTAAAGGTACCGACCACTCCAAGAGTCACAAACATTTTCTTCGATGACAGTTTTTAGTTAGTTTCTCCCATTTCTTCTCACCTCTTCTCTCGATTCTTGATACAGTCCTTACACAAGTATGCACTAAAACAGGGGAAAAGGATGAGAAAATATCTGCCCTGCTGAACTTTGCTCTGCTGTAGTAATTTACTTTCGTTCAACCATGTAAGCTGGTTTCCACGCCCAAACTCGGTTTCGGTGACAGATATATGTCGAGTAATATTTGCCAGTCTTTGTGTGACCACAATTGGTACATTGTAGGGGGCAATAGAACGAGACTCGTCAAAACACAACTGGAAACAGTATCACATAAGTCCAATGCTTTTTGCGTGTTCGTATGTATGTGTGTATTTGTGTGTGGTGGGGGTGTATATCCAGAAAGTTGGAGGCAAAATGGGTCACAACAGGACAATTGTTTAAGTTGAGTTTCAGTTATGATTGAAGTTGTTTGGCGTGTGAGAAGTTCGTTGTTCGGTCTGTGAGAAGTTAGGTGGTCTTTCTATTAGGGAGGTTTTATTTATTTTAGTTATTTCTACATTTTTTCTGTTAACTTCTGTGTCAATATATACGGAGATTGGCCGGTGGCTTAAATCGGTCTCAGTAAAATGTGCGTTACCATCGAACGGTCAAGCTGTAGAACATGGCAGCAAGTCTAGCAAAATGATAATGTAGCACCTAAGGAAGTGCGTAAATATTTCTCGAATTATTTAGAGTTGGGAGTTTCGGTTATTAAACGAGATGGCGATCAGAAACCATAGTGTGCTATTTGTGGTGAGGTGCTAACTAATGAAGCCATGAATGCTTCGAAATTACATCTTGAAACAAAGCACAGTGCTTCAGTGAACAAACCTATTGATATATTTTAAAAATAAACTAGCAGAACTTACACAATCAAAAAAAGTAGTTGGAGACATTGTGTCAAGCTCAAACAATGAAAAGCTGTTTTAGATTCATACGAGCAATCTCTACTGACTGCAACATCCTCATAAATTTGGTGAAGACTTAATTCTTCTGGCAGCGAAGGCAATAGCTCTCAATTTGCTTAGCGAAATACATTTCAAGGAACTTTCATTAGTGTATTTCTCGAAAAACACTGTAAAGCGAAGAATCGACGAAATGGCTGAAAACGTAAAGAACACATTGATACAACGCTTGAGTTCCAGTGAGTATTTTTCTTTACAATTAGATGAAAGTACTGATATCTCGGGACACGCACATTTGGTTGTTTTTGTTCGATATGAACACAATAACAGGTTCATGAAGGCTTTTTGTTTTGTAAAATACTTCCGTTACATATACCTGCAAAGGAATTGTTTAATATTCTTAATAAGTTTATCATTGAAAATAAACTTACTAAGTTTCGCCCTGTGCCAAGTGGACACAATGTAGCATCCATCGTGAAGCATTGGCTGTTCGTGGAATGCAAATCAAGATGAAATATGTTTTTGATGGATTCGTTAAAATTGTTTACTTTATCAAGGCTCGTCCGCTTAATTCTAGGTCTTTTGCTGCATTGTGTAACGAGATGGGAAGTGATCATGAACATTTACTTTCACATTCTGAAGTACGCTGGTTATCTTGCGGAGAAGTCCTGACTCGCTTATTCCAGCTGCGTGATGAGGTGACACTTTCTCTGATTGATTCGAAATTGGAACCAAAACTAAAGGACTGCTGAAATAACTTTTCTTGGATTTCGACACTTGCTTATTTGTCAGAAATTTTCTCGTTTCTGAATACATTAAATTCGAGTCTCCAACGTTCTAATGTTACTGAATTTTCTGTTCATGACAAAACTGAGGCCACAATTAAAATGAATAAGAATTTGGGTTCTCCGAATTGACAATAAGGAATAACACACTTTTCCACTCGGAACGACTTTCTGTCAACAAGTGAAACAGAACTTCCAAATGAAGGTCGTGAAAGCATGAAGGAGCATGTTTCTTCTTTATGTTTTATTTGTTACATATATTTACAAATTATAAATTATAGCACTCGCATTCAAACACAGAAACAGAGTAATCAGTATCCTGGAAATGCAAATGGAACTAAATTTTAAGCTGTGAAGTAACATTTTCTTTGGAGCATTGAAGAAGAAATTTGAAAAAAAAAAGAACCTATATTTAGTCTCTTTAATCAATAAATATTTGTATATAGGTAATTAAGAAGAAATACAACAAAAATTAAAACCTAAATTACAAATATATTTGGTATATGTGAAATTTTCTGGGTTACTCAGTTCTCAGTGTTGCAAACTTTTAAAAATGATTTTGATAAAAACTTCTTCCATGCCGTATCTACGGCGAACTTTGCTTAAACATCATTCAACACAATAGAAGAAAGTTTTGGGTGTCCTCAAACACCTCAGTTATTAGTGTTGCGAACCTATTTGAAAATTCAAATTATATAAATGTCTTTATTCATACAAATATATAGGTGTGCATTGATTCACACTAAATTGGACATACATGTTTAATAGGTACTGGGACAGTTCATGTGGGTACTTCCAGCGCCGCAGTTGTCAGTGTTGCCAACCAATTTTAGAAAGTAAAGTTTTAAATTGCTTCCACATTGTTGAACGTATTCGGATCAAACCTTTTATTTACGTACTAGGACGCGTCATAGAGATACTTCAAGTCCAACAATCCAACAGTGTTGCCACTCCATTTAAAACATTAAGTCTTTACTACTTCCATTTAGTTCGACGTATCTCTTTTTAGAGTAAAGTGTTTACAAATGAAATTAATGAATATTAGCACTTTCATTTATTTCTATTGAGTGGTTTGTAATTTGTTTACGCACATCAACCGTAACTTTGACTTCAGCAATCGGTTGAATTTTTTATTGCTTCTCTAACGAGTTCTAGACAACTGTTGTTGCTTTTCTGTATTGTTTAGCAATAATAGCAAGAGTGTTTAGAATAATTTACTATGATGTATATCGTGTTTCCAAGCTATGGAAAAAAGTCTAGTCATAGCTCCAAGGAACCAGGACAAGATATTGGCACTGAATGGGGAAGAAATATCAAATAGAAAAAAATGATACACAATTTTACACTGATCATAATAACAGTTGGGAATGTATTAAAGTAATAAATAGAATCTGGAATATCAAGTTTAAAATATTGTTACGGTCGCAGAAAATAAAATCAATTCTATATTGTGAAGGACAATGAAAATATTTTTATAAAAAATGAAACTTACCTCAAAACAGTGGAACAAGTTGGAGCAAGAATTTAGCATAAAAGTTTACACCAAACAGTGCTAGAAGCCTTTCTGAACACAATATATTACGAACGAAAAAAACGAAAAGAAGCCAGGTATGTGTCAAAAAAGTACATTTAATAAGGATAATGGTTCATTGGCGTGCATGAACTGAGGATTGGTAGTGTGTGTTTTTTAGATTATAGGAAATATACCGTGTTTGGTAACAATGGTGGTTTGAAATTCTTGATGGGGCTAAAAACGGATTGTGTTGTTCGAAGCGAAGTTCAGAGACGGATACTATTTTCGAAAGGGGAGGGAATAATTATGTTTTGTGTAGTAACAATAGATAGATTAGCATGCTGTGAGATACTTAAAAAGTAGGCTTTGGATAAAGGTATGGACGATTTCAGTGTTCAGACCAAATATTGATTTATATTTCAAGATGATATTGTCAGTTCCCAGCGATACAAGGTTACTAATTTATTGGTTATCCTGACATCCCATTTCACTCTGTATGAATCTTATTCAGGGTTTGTTGCTTCACTATCACTTCAAAATGTTGCTATACTATTAAACAGTTCACAAAATTATTTGTTTGGTACCAAGAAATTCTGCTAAGTACGCGTCCAAATTTTGTAAACTCAATATAAATATAAATATATATATTTAGTAAAATATATATATTTAGTATATATATACATAAAAATAGTCCAAGGGAACTGTTAATGGCCTGCAGAGATTCAACATTAGCTGCACTTTCAGAGGGTGATGTGTTATTGTTCGGAGATTTTAATATGCACATGGTGTGGTCAAGTATAAAAACTGGTGTTCCCACAGACAGTAATGAAGCTTGGTTCATGGAAACTTTTATACATGGTCTCGGACTTTCCCAACACAATATGCACAATACAAGGGGCAATATAATTTTGGACTATGTGTTATCCACATGTGATAAATGTATTATCACTCCATCTCTAAATTTACTTTCATCTGATCACGAGAGTTTGGAGGTGGAACTATCCATTAATATTTTAAAAACAAAGTTGAAAGCTCCTCCTTTCACTCCAAGGCAGCATGTTCCTCTCTGGAGAAAAGCTCGTTGGAATGATATTAACCGCGCTCTTTCTCTTTTCCCATGGTGTATACTTGAAAACTTAACTGTAAATGAAGCTATTGATTTGTTCACGGATGTAATTCATGCTACCTGTAAAGACTTTGTCCCTACAAAGAAATTCCGATCCTCTAAATATCCTCCCTGGTTTGATACAGAAGCGCGGTCTGGTTTGAAAAATAAAACACTTGCATGGGAGCTTTGGAAGCAACATCCTAATGCATATACTTATAGCTCTTTCTCCCAGATCAGGCGCTACTCCAAGAAATTGCTTAGGGCAAAGTATCAAAATTATATTAACGAGGTAACATCTGAAATATGTACCAATCCTAAAAGATTTTGGTCCCTCATAAACTCAAGAAGATGTCAGTCACGTGTTCCGACAGAGTTAATTTACGATTCGGCTACAGCGGCTGGTGAAAAGAGGGTACATCTATTGAATGAATACTTCTCCAACAATTTCTGTGTCCAATCTCCTCCTTTGCCACCTCCTCAGCTTCAACCGATCTGTTCACATTCACTGTCTTCATTAAGTACATCATCTTATGAGGTAAAATATCTGCTTTCTTCTTTACCTCTAAATCGTTCTCCCGGCTATGATAACATAAGTGCTATTTTTTTACGTAATGCTGCTGAATCATTGACTTACCCTTTTTCTCGTATTCTAAATAGATGTTTTGCCGAAGGTGTATTTCCTTCTTCTTGGAAACAGGCTAATATTATACCCATTCTGAAATCTGGAAATAAGACCCATGTCTCTTCATACAGATCCATTTCTCTTTTATCTATTTTATCTGTGGTGTGTGAAAGAATCATCAAAGATAGACTTTATAATTTTGTCTCACCCTATCTAGACTCTGCTCAACATGGCTTTCTTCCTGGTAGTTCCACTCTTACAAACTTGTCCTTGTTACTCTCTGATGCTACCCAATGCCTGTCCAATAACACACAACTTGATGTCATCTATCTAGATCTTAGTAAGGCTTTCGATAGAATTGATTGTAATCTTCTTCTTTATAAATTAACTCACCGATTCAATATCCATGGTAACTTCCTTTCATTATTGAGAGACTATCTCACTGGCCGCGAACAACGTGTTGTTCTTTCTGGATCATCTTCTAATTTTGTTCCCGTTCTGTCTGGTGTACCTCAAGGTAGTGTTTTGGGCCCCCTCCTTTTCCTTCTATATATGGACGATCTCCCATCTTATCTCTCGTCATCTGAAACCAAAATTCTTCTTTTTGCTGACGACTGTAAATTATTTCGAGAAATCAGATCATTACAGGATGTTGCTGATCTCCAAAATTCCATCTCTGACCTCTTGGACTGGTGTGATGCGTGGAACTTGAAAATAAATCCCTCAAAATCTTCTTTTCTTACTATTTTATTAAAGAGGAATCAAATCCCATCTGCCTATATCATTGATGATAATCCTATTGCTAAAGTTTCTTCTCAAAAGGACCTTGGAGTGGTATTTGACGAAAAACTTCTATTTGCTGATCACGTGACTTCTGTAACTAACAGTTCTATGCGCTTACTTGGTCTTCTCTATAGATTTACAGAAATTAAGGACCTTCATTCATTGAGTATGTTCTACAAAACCTTCATCTCCCCTAAAATTGAATATTGCTCCCCAATTTGGAACATGGCTAGTATTTCTAATCTATCTCATATTGATTCTGTTCTGAACTTTTTTCTTGCTATAGTCAGAAGAAGAATACCATCAGTACGTAGCTTAAGCAAACCCGAGTTATTATCCGTTCTTGGTCTCCACGTACCCTCTTCTCGTCGCAAGCTGGCAGATTTGATGTATTTATACAAGATACTTAACGGTAATCTTAGAACTGGAGAGTTGATATCTAAATTTTACTTCCGTGTTCCCTTGCGAATAACCAGAAATAATAACCTCCTTCATTGTGCCACGCCTAGGCTAAGTATACTGCAGCGCTCCTTATTCCATAGACTAGTAATTATGTACAATAACCTTGATTCAAATATTGATATTTTCGGATCTGAACACACTTTCCATCGAACGCTAATTACAAATATGTGAGTTATTCCTCTTGTGTAGTATAATCGTTATGTTTTTTATATCAATTGCTGTGTTATGTGTTGTTTAAAATTTAATTTCATGTTATTTAGTTTGTAGTAAAGTTATTTAGTTTGTAGTGAAGTTATTTAGTTTGTTGCATTGTTATTTTGTTTCTGTGTAAAATGGCAAC
>JAGDQP010048607.1:0-14710 GCA_022664845.1 Lepisma saccharinum
ATACCAAATTTCATGTTTCTAGCTTACTCCAAACACCCTAAACAATATGATGAGTGAGTCAGTGAGTGAGTGAGTGAGTGAGTGAGTGAGTCAGTTAGCCTAAAATGTGCAATTTCAGGGGTCCACAACTAGAACATAGTTTGAGATACGAATATGAAATTTTGTACATCTGCACATATTTACCATATCTCCTTAACGGCAAAAGCTCATATTCCTATCTTTAACATCTTTTTTCTTACGGGGCCCCCAAATCGTCGATTTTGCCATAAACTCTTGTTCCTGTATAACATGCTTCTGGCAGTGCTGACGTTTTCTGACGTGAAGAACTTGGCTCATGCACTGCCGTGCATGTTGATTCGTGAAAAGAAATATTAAATATTTTCAGCAATAAACCATGAGGCGCTAAGTCATGGGAAAGTCACGGGCCGACAAGCGCTGCGTTGCGTTGCCAAAAGTGCGCATAACGGAACGAATTTATTTCTGAAATCATAGTTAAAATGGAGATAAAAAATACAATTTATTTTATAGTAAGAGCTCTTAAAAGAACCTACCATTCATTGGACTGTTTTGCTGTAGTGTCTATTTATAATTTTAATAGTGCACAGAGACTCTGCTTTTAAATATATCGTACAACTACTTTAAAAACTGAGAAATAGTAACAATTAGGGGTCTGGTAGAAGGAGTTCAAATGTAAAAGACGGGTTTGTTTCAGTTAAATGGATGATGAGATACTTAAAGTTTAACATGATTTACTTACAACTGATACCACTCTTGTTTCTTACTCCAGTATAATCATACTGAAGTTTCCTGGAATTTCCAATGCTCATATTTCTTATGACTGTCGTTTCAGATCCGATATCCAATTGTTATCTATTGTAAATTTCGTATCATAAATTCGAATATGCTCTGATACAAATCCAACTGTTTATGTCAATATTGCCATGCTGATTTTACAAAACTCTAATATATTTTATAGATTTGGTATATTGTTGAAAGGTAAAAATAAATAATTATTTTTTTAAAAAAAAGACATACTTTTCTTAAGGAATTCGTACTAAAAATTAAAGAAAAATGCATTATTAAAAAGAAAAGCAAGGGGTGCGCCAATTCATGAATTTGTAAAGTGACTGTATATGAGAGTTTTCTTTTTAGTCATGCATAAACAAAATTATTTTTTATTTATTAGTACGAATTGTTTAAGAAAAGTATGTCTTTAAAAAGTTTTTTAATCTTATTTTTTCGAGTTATATCGGTGTTCGGATACATTTTATCAAGCTAAATAATTTGTGGCCCAAATCCTAAAGTGTTCTGCAACCTGCCAAATCCAGGCTTGTTGCAGGCTAGTATTTATTTTAGGATAAAGAAATCCATATTAAAAAATATTAAAATATGCTTTTCAAATAAAAATACATAGAAATATAAAAGTAACAATGGAATATTGTATTGTCACGCAACTTACGTCGCTGTGCAAAATATGACGTCGGGACATTAGTTAAATTAACGTTTCAAGATTTGAGGACACCACGAACTATTGGGAACTAAAGAAAATAAAGTAAAAATAAATCATGACTACTTTATTTAAAAATTGACGTCTTTTGGCAAATATTTTTAACACAGATGTACTTTACTTCCAATTTTAGAAATACTTTGGAAAACATTTGACAACTGCGGCACCCGGAGTACCTGTATGATCGACCTGTCTCAGTATTAAATGCACATGTATGCATAATTTGGTGTAAATCAATGCGTATACGTTCAACGGATTGGAAGAACTTTGAAACATTGAATGTTTGAAGTAAGTCAACAGCGCTGGGAACTTCAGTGCCTGGAGTACCTCTACCATCTGTCCCAGTACCGAATGTACATATATTTACGACTAATATGGTGTAAATCAATGGACAAGTGTAAATGTGAATAAGTAACAAAATTTTTTTAATTGAAGAATCTTTTCTTGATGGGTTTCATTTTGTATTATGCCTTACAATTGTTTCTTCGTGATACATTTAGATATATGACACAAAACACAAAACCCGAAAAGAAAAATCTTCCATTATGGTCAATCGTCACGAAAGCTTAAAATTTAATTTAGTCACACTTGTAATTTTTAATTAAAATAGGTTGGCAGAACTGACAACTGGGAATCTTGGAGACGGGGACAGCTACAGTGTCGAATAATGTCCATACAAAGTTTGGTGCGGATACATAAACGGCACGGAAACAATTTAAAAAAATATCAGATGGCTACACTGACAACTGGGGTGTTGGAGCGACCCGAAATATCCCTACGACCTGAGTTAGTACGGTTAGTAATGTACAGTTATGCAAAATTTTGTGTAAATTAGTTGATGCGTGTAAAGCGTTTTTCAGGAGCTACATGGATGAGAGTAGCAGCAGACCGAGATATGTGGAAAAAAAAGGGGAGGCCTTCATCCAGCCGTTGATAGAAAACGGCTCCATATGATGATGGTGATGATTAGATTATTAGGTTAATATTTTATATGCTCGTTTGCATAACGTATCACCCGTATGTCCTAGTCAGGCTTACCAAATATTTATTCTCCGTCAACCTAACACAAGCCTCTCATTTTCTCAAAATTTTATATTAAGTTGCGATGTGAGTTTGTACTGACTTCAACTGCAATAATCGTACACTTCAAATGTACATTCTTTAACCAGACAAACACCATGGTAGCCATTTATCTAAACTAGTGTTTCAGAATCAAGAATGTAAAGTTAAAAATGCTGCCTAGTCTTCACTTGTAGTAATGGTTTTTAAAGTGTCTTCTCTTAATTTCCCCCCTTTTTTCCTTCCATGTTTACTAACATTTTGTTGCTGCGAAGAAGTTTAAGGCGCTGACGGTTTATCAAGAAGAAATCTTTCGTTAAAAAGACATTCTTTGAATGATCACGTAGTAGCTGATGATGCCAAACACGGGTTTTGTTGTTCTTTAATGCATGAAGCCGACGAAGAAATTTATTGCTCACAAAATATCAAGTTCGTGTTTCTAAATGAGATCCTTTATCCTGGTACATGGTCAACTAATTGCCCAGTAGCCTGTGTTCGAAGAGACCTCACACAGTGTGTTAATAAACCTTTTTACCCATCATTGATGCTTAATGTGATGATATCTGAGCTTTCCGACCATGTATTTTTCCTCATAAGTCATCTGATGACATGTAAGTATGTGTACAATGACCTACATTAGCTCCTCTAGATTAGCAAGTGATCAGAGCAAGGCAAGAACGAAAAATACTCTCATCTAATGTATCATGATGCATTTCTTATTATACCTTTCCGTACTTGTAGAATTATTAAACCCCAGAGAACTTTGTGTACGTAGAAAATACTTACTTAATGATAAGAATCATGTCACTGTTCTGTGCACATGGTCTTGGGTTCAGATCCGGAGGTGGCTCATTGGATTTAGGCTCACTTTACCAAAGCTGTAGGTTCCATTCTTAGAAGATCACAAGCTCCTTTAGTTATTAGTAATAATTGAAGCACATGAAGGAATCCTATAACATGTATTATCACATTAATGAGTAAAACATGCAAAGGGGAAAGAGAAAAAAATATTAATTTTGTTATAAGAATTTGACTTGAAATCTTGGCAATAATAAGTTCTCAATAAATTTACAATTTTGACATCACACTATTATTGTTGATAATGATTATGAGAGGTATTCAGTCTGGAGTTAAGTCTATGACCCGAAGGTCTCTGGACAAGGTGAACTGAGAGTGATTTGCCATTGCCTTCCATTGAATGACTTCCTGTGGACTGGTACATTTTCTTCAAACCACTTATGTCCCCACCGGAAATTGAATACGAGACCCCTTGATTACAAGGTATAGATCGTTATCACTTTTTTCAATAAACTTTATTCCTTATAAGTCAGATACAGTAAGCAAAATAATACATATTGTCTAATCACCAAAGGGGACACTTATTGAATGGCAAAGTAGAGCAAAATATATGCAAATTTATTTACAGAAAAAATAAAACTTTTTAAAGATACACTTTTCTCAAACAATTCGTATTAAAAGATAAAAATTAATTTTGTTTATGCATGATAAAAAGAAAACCATGGAGCGCGCTCTCATATACATTCACATTATAAATTCTTGAATTGGCGCACCCCATGCTTTGCTTTTTAGCCATCCATAAACAAAATTATTTTTTCACTTTTTATTACGATTTGTTTAAGAAAAGTATGTCTTCAAAAAGTTTTAAATTTATTTTTCGAGTTCGGAGTTAGTTTTTCTTTTGCTGTTCGGATACTTTTTCTCAAGCTAATGTTTTGTGACCAAACCCCTAAAGTGTACTGTAACCAGTAAAACAAAACCACGTTGCGGGCTAGTAAATTTTAGGATAAAGAAATCCATATTAAAAAAAAATATTAAAATATTCTTTTAAAATATATGAAAGTAACAATGGAATATTGTATTGTCACCCGCCTTACGTCGCTGTGCAAAATTTCACCATTGTATGACATCGGGAAATGAGTTCAATTAACGTTGCGGGGAGTTGTTGAAAGATGGCGGCTATATAGTCTGCCTGTAGTGAAGTGTGAAATTAATTTAGCTCTTGTAGTGTAATTTCCTATGAAGTGCAAACGAAATAATATTTTATGAAGATTTGAAGAACGCAGTGTCATTTACAATAAATATTTATTGATCATTATCGTTTATACGATTACAAATAATGCAAAGTGTAGGTTAGGCCTAAATATTAGGCGTAACGTTTTTAGATTATCGAAATAAGCTACGTTATAAGATGTCTATTCAACCATTTTGGCAAGGACATTCCGGCCCTTATAAAATTGTGCTTAAAAGTTCGTCCAATCAGAATTTAGGAGGCTCTTCAACTACTCTCACTTCTAGAAAGTTAATCAAAAAAGGATCGACATATAAAAGAATCAAATCCTATGGGAAATCTCAGGTATTTTTAACCTTTCAATCTAGGGACGAAGCCAACTCATTTGGACAAGATTCACGATTGCTATCAGAACTGAAACTCGAAGCTACAATACCAAAAGCTCTTATAGTTAGATCTGTTGTGATATATGGCATCCCTTTAGACATGTCCAATGAAGAAATCTTGGTTAATTCACAATGTGCGCACCCTATAATTAGTATAAAACGGTTAAAGCAAAAAGTAAAAGATGCGCAATGCACAGGTCACTTTCGTAACACTAAGCTGATTGAATTCCTACTACTAACTCAAAAACTTCCAGATTACATCAGTGTTTACAGAGAAAGATTTAAAATAAAGCCAAAATATCGGAAAGTTATACAATGAGGTTCATGTTTTTCTCTGAAACATACAGAAGATAGATGTCCTAATGAAAGCTGTGTGTTCAATGTACTCTTCCGGTACACCCGCTTCCATGCTATAATATTCGACATTGTCCTAAGTGCAAATCCAGCAATCATCAGTCAAATGACGTTAAGTGCAAGGCGTATGAAATACAAGTAGCAATAAATCGTCTAATGGCAAAAGAATTTATCTCTTATAAAGAGGCAGTACAAAAGTTAAAGAGGATTGACAATGACAACTTAAAGTAAATAATAATGATTATTCTAAAAAAGTTCCCACAAAAACAACAAATAATGTGCAACTAAATCAGAAAGGTCTAAAGCATGAAGCTAATTCTGCTAAGAATAATCAGTTACAAAACAATATTAGTACAAGTGGACAAACAGATATTGGAATAAGAGATGTTATATTGGAATATGGTTTAACTGGTGATATCGAGGAAGCTTCGCTCAATGATGAAAAAGGTCTAATGATCTTAAATCTCTCTTTGCAAAATTCAGATTGTTATAGTCTGAATCAAAGGAATATATTATCTTCAATACAAGAAATGCCAATTGCTTCAATAGACACGCTAAAGCAACATGATAACTATGTGGATATGCATTTTTCAACTCATTCTATTGAAATAAAAGATGTTATTATGAAATACGATTTATCTTATGATATCAAAAACGAATCGTCCAGTGAGGAACAAGATTTCATAATTGAAACACTCTCTTCTCAAGATTCTAACAGTGATAGGTTGAACCAAAGTGATACATCATCTTTAGCTAAAGAGACGTCAATTACTTCATTAGACAATCAAGAGCAATATTATAACTATGTGGTTAAGCAATCGTCAACTTATTTCAAAGCAAAAGAAGATGAAGAAATTATTCAGAATTTGGTAGTGTAAGATAATTTATGTAACATAATAGAAGAACCGTTAAAAACACAGTGAACTCCAGAAAATAATCCAAACTTAATAAAAAATCTAGTTCAATATTTCGCACGTTTAAAGCATGATCATAGTGATACGCATCCTTGAAAGAAATTTGCTAAAGATTAAATAACCACCAACGATTCTAATATCTACTAAGTTGAATTTAGATGTTTATGTTCTCCTTTTATGTGTTTTAGTTGGAATTTTAATAACATTTCAGCGAGTTCTTTGGGAGTTTTTAACATACTGTGGATAATCTATTTTAAAACTTATGTGCGTATATTCTACAGGTGGAAGGTACAAAGGCAATAAGTATAGTAACTTTACATTATACACGTCAACTGTACCAATAATTAAACCAGAATAAATTAAAGTTGAAAGATTTGATAGTCCACGAACCATTTTGAGCTAAAGAAATGAATGCAATAAAAGTGAGTGTGTGTCCGACTGTCAACGCAAACTAACTAACTCTATGGCTTATGGAACTCGCAAGTTCGTTCGCCATTGGATTCTGTCCTGGGCAACATCAAGCCAGTTTTCATCACGAACACCTACTTCTCGAAGATCTTTTCTAATATTGTCCTCTCAACGACTTCTCGGACTTCCCAATGGTCTCCTTCCATCCGGCCTTCCAACCAGAATTGAATATAATCTTCGCTTTTCGTTCATCCGAGCTACATGGCCTGCTCACATTAGTCATCGCGATTTAACTATTTTTATATCTGGCGAATCGTACAGTCCGTGGAGTTTTTCATTATACAGTTTTTTCCAGTTATCTCGTCCCGTTTCGACCTGTATATCTTTCTCAAATCCTTGTTTTCAAACACACGTAATTTATATCCATCTGTTAGGGTCATACTCCAACTTTAGCAACCGTGAAGTATTACCTGCAGGATAACCACCTGTATATTTTCAATTTCAATTTCCTTGACATTAAACACGATGGTAAAAGGTTTTGGACTGAATAGAAGCATGTGTTGCCCGATACTAAGCAACCTTTTATTTCTTTCGTGACCTCATTTTTGCTTGTTTCGTATGCTCCTAGTTATTTAAATTTGTTTACTTTCTCTATGACCTCGTCCCTAATTATTATGTTTTTATTTCCTTCATTCCCTGGGTTTCGACTTGTTATCAGGTATTTTGTTTCATCTATGTTTACCTGTAGATCTACTGTATCTCATCGCACGCTTCTACTAAGACATCGATGTTGCTTTGTAGTGCGTCTATATCATCCACGTATACGGACAGTTGATTCAAACCATTCAATGATAGTCTCTTTTTGTCACCTTTTAATGTTTAAAATCGCATATTCTAACGCAAAGTTAAACAGTAGTGGTGATAAGGGATCGCCTTGTTTCAATCCGTTGCGAATCTTGAAACTATCTACACATTGTTACCTATCCGTACTCTGCTTATGGGGTTGCTGAGATACATTTTCACTAGTTGAACCAGTTTTTTTCGGAATTCCAAATCGTATCAGGATAAGGTATAGCTTTTCCCTTTTGATAGAATCATATGCTTTCTTGAAATCAATAAGTAGCTGGTGAACGGTCCCATTGTATTCCCATTTCTTCTCCAAAATTTGTCTCAAGGCGAAAGTCTGGTCCAACGTGGATCTATTTCTTCTAAATCCACATTGGTGATCTCCAATTATTACATTTACGCATACACTTAGGTGTGTTAACAGAATATTACTTAATACATTGTAACAGGTTGGAAGCAACGAGATTCCGCGGCAATTATTACAGTCCAATTTATCGCCTTTTTTGTAAATCGGAACTATTATTGAAGTTTTCCATTCATTTGGAAGCTCCTCCTTTCTCCATATAGTACTTATCAATTTATGTAGTTCCTTGATTAGTGATGTTCCTCCCCTTTTAATTATTTCGGCTGGAATATTGCCTATTCCTGGCACAATTTCAATTTAATTGGTGATTTGAAATTTTTCAATTTCTTTACCAACACTTCGATCTCGATAGGTTCGGGTATCCACGGTTCTGCGGTATGGATTACAAATTCCTCTGTTTGTTCCCCGTTGTGTACATTAGGAAGTCTGTCGAAATAATTTTTCCACACCTCTTGCCATTTTCCTCTATCTATTGAAACTTTTCCGCCAGATATGCTCACTTTTTGCTTCTGAACCCGTGTGTGGCGTTTCGTTTCGCGTTACTGTAGTGGTTAGTATTTGCTTCGCTTTTATTACATAGCCATCGTTTCCTTGCTTGTTTCCGTTCTTCATGAAGCTTAATGCATTCTTCATCAAACCAAGGTTTGTTTTTCTGCTGTTTTTCTCATCTACACGTTGGTTGGCTGCACTCTTAACTGCTTCATGAATTACCTTCATGAGTTACATCAGTTTCATTAATAATATCATCTTTATTATTATTACTGGAGTCGGCTAAGATTTCGAACCTATTTGAGAGTTTGAGTTGGTAACCTGCTTTTATGCGCGGATTATTTAATCGTTTAACTTCGAATTTCGGTTGTTTTGACCAAAAGACATATAAGATAACGAAACAGACGAACAAAAAGTCATCAGAAAACTTATGAACAATATAATTAATCTACAAATTCCTGAGGAAGAAATACCAGAAATTAAGAACACAGAACTAGAAATAGCTATAAGATCTTTAAAAACGAAGAAAGCCCCAGGACCGGATGCAATAAAATCGGAGATATATAAGAATTCGAAAGAAATCTGGGTCCCATACTTAACTCGCCTTTTTAATGAATGTATCAGGCAGGGGCGTTTCCCAAAAAATTGGAAGGAAGCGAACTTAATTATCTTTTTGAAGAGCTTGGAGAAACCTAAGACAGATCCTAGATCGTACCGCCCAATATGCTTGCTGAATGTAATCAGTAAACTGTTTGAGAAGATAATAATAGCAAGGTTACAAGCAAGCAGAACGGATTTAGAAAATGATAACATGCAATTTGGATTCAGAAAAGGCAGGTCAACGCAAGACGCCATTAACAAATTCTGTACAGACATTAATAATTCTGGCGCAAATTATGTACTTGCGCTATATGTAGACATTAAAGGAGCCATCGATAACCTCTGGTGGCCAGCGTTGTTTAATAATATGACTGAAATGAAAATTCCGCTATATATTATTAGGGTATTGAGGGACTACTGCCTGGACAGGAAGATTACATTTAGGGCTCCGGGAGAGAAAATAACAAGATTACCCAATAAAGGATGTCCACAGGGGTCTGTATGTGGCCCAGTATTTTGGGACATATGCATTGCCCCCTGTCTCAAAGTTCTGGATCGGATGGAAGAAGTAACATCGGTAATGGCGTATGCAGACGACCTCGCTATTTTGGTGGAGGGCAAAACTCGAAGACAATTAGAGATTAGGACAAACAAGATCACCACAGTATTAGGGAATTGGTGTAATGAAAATAAACTTAAAATTTCAGTTAATAAGACTAAGTATATGATATTTAAAGGAAAATTAGAGCGAAATCCTACAATTAAGTATGAAAATCAAACTATTGGAAGAATTTATAAATTTAGATATTTGGGAGTTGTAATTGATGAAAAGTTGAACTATAACGCCCATATTGAGGAAACTACTAATAAAATTTTGAAATTTGGAAATAAGATTATAACATTGGCAAGAACTAAATTTAAGTTACCCACAAAAATTTTGAAATTATATAACTCACAGATAGTAAATGCTATTGGCACCTATGCGTCCAGTGTTTGGGCACATAGGTTGCAAGAAAACAAATCATTGGCGCTAAAACTTAACAGAGCTCAAAGAACCATCTTACTGCGAATGTCTGGAGCATATAAAACAACACCGGGGGAAGCCATAAATGTCATTCTGGGGATAAGACCTTTACATCTAGAAGCAATCAAAATGGCAGCTCAGTATTGGATAAAGCATGAAAACCAAATAAGAGCTACGGAAATTTTGCGGGAAATTCCACAAGATATAAAAGATATTGATAATAAAATAAATCAAATTTGGCAAAGAAATTGGCAAAATTCCGGAAAATCAAGAAAGTTGTATGGAATAATACCCATGATTGAACAACGTTTAAAATGGACCAATTGGAATCCAGATAAGGGCTCGATGCATTTCCTAAGTGGACATGGACCATACAAATCGAAATTACATGAACTAAAGATGGTGGAATCCCCCGAGTGTTCTTGCGGACAACTTTCAACACCCGAGCATGTGGTTCTCCATTGCCCAGAAAATCACGTGAAGGCGGATGGAACTGTTGATGCTCGAATTGTGGATTTGAGAAATGAACTAAAGAACGTTGACATACGCGCAATAATCAAAGATGACATCAAAAGAACCTCCCTGGATCTGTTGGCTACCATCATCTCATATAAGGAGAAAGAAATCTATATGAGGAGAATGAGGAGGAACATATATGACCAAGAATGAAGACGGAAACAATGCAAATTGTAAATAATGTAAATAACGTAGTCGAAGAATGTGTGACGCGCGCGACCCGGGTACCAAGGGGAATACGCGGTGCGGGAGAAGCGGAATGCGGGAAACTCACATATTAGAATTCACACGAACTTTGTGGATTAAACATCTTTCCACGGCTGTGCTTCTTACAAAATTGTGAGGACTCAACGCTAAATCGCGAACCGAAACCGGTATGCTCCGAGGCCAGCCGTTTAGCGTTGCGGGAGTGCGTGAGTGCGAGAACTTTCGGGATTAACGATTACTCATCTGCTAAGAAACCCCCAGTGCCTGACCACCAATCCTATGGATATGGATGGTAAGCGGAGTACCGAGGTAACTGGATTGGCAAAATTAATAGTGATGTGCAATTCGAAAGAAGTGTGAAGTGTAGTGTGAATGTGCGGTGTGGTTGAAGACTCGGCTGTGAAGAAACTTCCAGGATAGGCCCCAATCTATACGGATATGGAGGGTGTGTCCCAGCCCCCTAGAATGAACTTTAACGGCTGACTTCCCTGGTGAGAATGGATGATGAGAGTGAAAGTAGTTAGGATAGTTAGGATTAGCTTAGAGTAGATAGGTGAAGGATAAAAATTAAATTCTGATACGGAGCAATTCATAGGGAATTAAATGTAAACTATTATTAATACTTATTGTGATAATTTGCTGATGATATTTTTTTTGTTTAAACTGTATAGATAGAGGAACTGAAGTCCATATAAATGAATGATTGTTTAGTGTCCTTGTATTTTGTATTTGAATTGCTTCTATTTTAGAAATATTTTATATATCATTAACGAGTAGATTACGGAAAATGAAGTATAAATTTTTATTAAGATAGTTACACAGATAGCACAGTGCGGGAAGTAATTTCAATAACGTAATTTTGACTGTATAAATGAAAAAAAAAAACTGATACTAACAATAATAACTAGACAACTATGTAAGGACTAATAACACCGATATATAGGATTAGTAAGGAAGACACTTAAGAAAATACTGAAGTCACAACATAAAAGCAGAATTAATAAAGTGAAAAAATTAATAAATAATAGCAAAATTTAACCCAAATAAATAATAATTACTTAATACATTAAACCACTAACACAGTGTACTTAATATATGATTGTATTTTGTTATAGCTCAGGTCCATGTATGTACGTATTGTAAACTGAAATGAAAATAAAAAAATAATAAAAGAAGAAATTCCCCCACTCGCGGAAAAAGGGCCTGGATTTGCCGGCGGGAGACAGGCGAAAAGAACTTCCCCGGCCCCCCTCTCTTTGCTATTATTTTCTCTTTTTTTATGTAAAATAATACCTTGAGGAACAACAGGTCCTGACGACTCCGTGCTTCGGCGCCGTGTCAGGGGCCGAAGCAGGGAGACGAATACCGGGGATGGCCTGCCCCAGTCCCGTGGAGAACACTTTTAGTTCGCTGCATTTCAAATGCGCGAAGCGGGGCTGAGCCAAGATTGGCTGAGAGGTAGGGGTGGTCAGAGGGCCCCAAATGGAAAAAAAAAAAAAAAAAAAAAGTTTTGATCCCTCGCTTTCTCTGTTCGCAATGCATAACTTTCCCTTACTTTTGTGACCACTTAGGCGTGCGCACGGCGGGACAGAGGGGAAAGGCTTCCCCACCCGATGTTTGGCATTCCAATCCAGATCATAAATTTTCAACGAATTTTTTATATATGGAGATTTATATAGTGGTGCACTTTTTTCGATCAATTTCTCAACTAATAGTATATTTCATAAAAGTGAGCCCTGAAGAAGCCTTCAGCTACTCACTGCCTCCCTCCCCCTGTGATCATCGCCAATCAAAGTATACTTTCGTCTTTGCAATATTAATAAAAATTTGTAGTTTTTACTCGTATTTTGCTGTCTTTCTTTCCGTTTCTTTTTCCTCCCAACAATGACACACTGCCTTCTCTGCTTCTTACTTGATAACACTAGAACATCACTCGGCTTTCAGCTTGTTTGTTGATTCTTTGACAAAAAAGAAGTTGTCTTCCTAATATTTTCATATCAAAGTATCAAATATGTTTAGATCTAGGCAAGAATACAAACTGCGTGATCCTCAACATTTCCCTATCCAGACTGCGAATTGACTCCTTCAGGCAAGGAGATAAGGATTAGCACATAGGATTAGTACATTGGAACTTTCCTTGGGGAGGCAAGGATTAATATTTGCCCCCTCCACCTCTTAGAAAGACACATGTAGTTTACATATTAACATTATTTCGTGACAAGTAGCAACCCGGTTATTTTTCTCGGGACAACATTTATTATTTCAAGTTATTACATTTATTCAGCATTTATTACAAGTTAAATTTTGGGGCCCATATTTGGCGTAATTTAAAACCTTATTAAACATGATTATTACTTCTATGGGCCCCAGTTGGGAGTTCTACTGAAGTAGGGTCCAAATTGCATTTACACTTCATCTTAGGGATATATATTTTGTCCAGTAGATGGGGCAGCAACACCACCTTAAATTATTTTCAGTTCTTTTGGAAAGGGTATGGTGGACCCATTACATGTTTTACAAGTTTATTCAGGGAAAAATATTTGACACAACTTAAAGCCTTAGGAAATGTAATTTCTGTGAGCCCTAATAGAAGACATTTTACTGAAATGAGCCCAGATCACAGTTTCGTATCATTTAACAGATTTATTTATTTACATGTATATTTATTGGTGATGTGGTGAACACATTACATGCTTTATTTATACATTCATGGTCGTATCGTATCATATGGAATAAGAAAGTTTTACCTTGAAATGGGCCCCATTCGAACGGCAGGAAGCTTAAACGGGGGCAGTTACCCCTCTGCCTCCCACAGCTTACGGCACTGGTAAGGATGAAACCCAAGTTTTTTTTATTTAGTGTTGAAAAAATCAGAAATTCGATAAGAAAATACACAAATGAAGGAGGATTTAAAATCATTAAGGGGGTGAAATCGCGGACATCCATTTCGTTAATCTTATACTATTCCTACCTATGTGAACATATTTTATGAGGGTCGCTTATTGGTTACCTAAGGGAAACCCTTACTACTTTGACACTTCACTCTTTTCTGAATGACGAAAGATCATTGTTGTCTAGTTTTGATGTCCTCCTATTACAGATAATTTAATCATTAATTATGTACCATCCTAATTATAAATTACGTATCTTAATATGTCAAAACAAGCTCAAAACAGTGGAAACGAAGGTGGTTCCGACCTTTCCTAAATTTTCTATAGCCTTTCTTACCTATAAATCTTTGTGTATACTACCGGTATTATATACATCGATTTGTTAAAGATGTCCCCCCTCACTCCTTACATCTATGGTTGTCTGTGGACCTGTGTCTAAGCGAAAATTCACAATGCTGTCCCTGGCACTTTCGTCATTGCTGGCTCCCCAATCAGATGTACCCTCTCCAACCACTCGTAAATCTGTATCTGTATTTTTACTTATTAATTTAACGAATCGGATCGCTGCTATTAACAACTACGGTGCTCTAAAAATAAGATGAATAATTTCAAATAAAACACCAAGCAAAATTAGTTTTGTTTCTATAACAAAAGTAGCATAAATTTATGTAATATATTGATATTACATTATTTCTTATGTAACTGATTATTCCACTTGCTCCCTAGTACATTTTGTGCTGTTAACACGCTCACATGCTTTTGTCATTAGATGCGTTACCTTTATATGACTCCAATATAAATTGCACATACAGTGGAAACGAATAAGTATTTATTTACTTGTTTATGTATGACAACAAATTTGTGCATCTGAAACACAGAAGGGGACAAACGAAGGAGAGAAACAGAAAACATTGGGTCATTATTATTTTTCTTTGTTTAAGTCCACCTGCATCTTCTTTATCTTAGCTTCTTCAATGTATTATATACAGAGAGTGTTTCCAGGTAGCGTAAATGGAACGCTGTATAATCTTTACGCCTTTACCCTGACAACAAAACATAGTTGCACGTCTTGCAATTAAGATCAAAAACACTGAACTGCTGAACAAGACTATATTC
>JAGDQP010048608.1:0-10829 GCA_022664845.1 Lepisma saccharinum
CTTCATTCTAAGGAAGTTTAGTTCCTGCACATTTGTATTCGTATTCAGATGTTTTTGTGGTACTAGGGCTGTGCTAACGAGCGACTCATTATGCCAATCTGTTGTTAGTCACTTGTTAACATATCGCCAGTCTCTAAAACGAGCGTCTTTGAGTACGGCTGTTTAAAGTGCACCGTTTTTACACTTCTAAAGGTTCATTTTAAGTACTTCTCTGTACTTTAATTCTGCAAAGTTGTAAACTAGAAGTGTGTATGTGAAATGCAGAGAGGTGTATAAGAGTTCGATGTTCAAATGTGCACAAGAAATGCAAAGTACGACGAATAAAAGTGTGCAAAAGGGAAGAGTTATTCAAATTTTGGTCACTTTATATAGCCTTTTGTGAAACAGTAAAACCTTATTTACATGTTCACACTAATGTTAAAATCGTACTATTAACATGTACAGCAACTTGCAATAGTAAGTGAAGGTTGGAGTTGTAAGAAATAATAGGTTTTTACTCCAGAAGAATTGTTTCACTGATAACCAACATAACAGTACAAATGTGCGCAAAAACATAACATGTCAGGATATTCTTCCAATTGGAGGAAGAAGAGCATAATTTAGAAAATCACGAGATAGATAGGCAGAAATTCTATCCACGTTAAGTTCTAAGAGATAGCAATTCTTGCAAACAATGGAAAATACGAATATGAACATCATGCAGGTATACTTATTCCACAATACAACAACACTCTTCTTCAAACACACACACACACAGAGAGAGAGAGAGAGAGAGAGGAAGAGAATGGGAATAAAAGAATAGCCTTTCCCAAGGCCTTACAAACACGAAAAGTTCTAAGGAAGGAAAAAATCCAGGGGAAAGTGAATTAACAATATCACATTTTTTATTCATGTATTACGATCACACGCATACTCATTAATCTCTCGACTGTCCAATTACTTGCATTTCTCAGCCAGGGCATCATTTTCATGCAAGTATTTTTTTTTTTTTAAAAGTCGTGGCTTAACTTGGAATCGAACCTAGACCTACTATCTGAAAATTTAATAGCAGAACCACTATACTACATCGCACTTACTTCCCTACACTGTAAAAAGTGGAAACACGAAATAGATGAAAGTTACTCCGTTTTGTGGAGAAATAAAAATCGAAAATTAGCGTTTTGTTATATTTACTCTTAAACGTGGATATAGTGTAAGCCTTTTAGTGGAAAGATTTGTAAAATTAACTCAATTTTAAAGTTTAACATTTTCTTTGTAATAGCTTAACGTTAACTGAAAATGGGTTGAAACTGGCCAAAGTGATTTGTCCGTGAACGTTCAACTTATTTTACGCTTAAAACTCGGTCATTTTCTAATCGAAGTGTAAGCTAAACTGGAAATTTTGAGGTTACGTACTTTTGTGGATGAAGTTTAAACTTTAGTTGGATATTCTATAATCCAGTAACAGGAGTAACGTTACTTGCATGTCACTGAATGCCCCGCCATTTTGAGTGTTTATATTGCCTTTACGCTGTGAACAGTAAACAGTTTACTGGTGGATCGAGAACGGCAGGGATTGTATTCGCGGGAACAGAAATTAAGTTAGGTATAAATCTTTACACTGTAGCAAACGTATCTCTCCTATTTTCACGAGACATTCTTCGTAGTAATATCATAAACGTGTTAATGATTAACCTCCTTTGCAGTAAAACCCTGGCTAGTTCAGGAACCAAAACAATTCTATTTAAAACTTTTATTAATGTAAGTTATTGCGTAATTCATTGAACAATGGTGATTTAGTACAAATGAATGCAACGAACAATATCGAAGATTCAAGCTTTAAGAAAATATATCTGTTTAACTGAAACACATTATTTATCTTTCTCAAAATGAATAAATATAACAAATAGTAGATTCAAGAATTTAAATATTCTTATTTAAACTAAGTTAATTTTGCGAGAGACAAGTAATCAGATTTCAACGGCGAAAAGAATTGAAACGACGTACAACGCTGAACTCAAGAATGACCGAACAATTCGAACCCACACGAAAGCAACGTCAACTCGATTAATGCACATCATAACGCACACTCAAATCCACTCACACTTCAACAAAATTGGAAAATTTACACTTACCGTGTTCCAGCAGGAAAGACAGCTCATAGGGAAAAGTATTACCCAATCCAAATGGTGCAGCCATCTGAGTCAATCTTCATAGGTCACTGAACAACCCATAAATTCAAAGAACGCAACCAGACAATGAAGCTAGCTTTCACGAATTAATTCGAAACCAACCCAAGCAATCCACGGCTACTAGAATCAATTCACTTTATTTAAGTTTAGAAACGATTCAAACGAAATTTAGCTTATGCAGCTTTCAAATTGAAGATATCTTTTAATTCACTGAATTAATTTACTTATTATTATTAACTTCAGAACTCAGAACAAACGCTGAAGAATTACAGTCGATTTTAACTCACTAGAAACTCGACCGAATTTAAAGATTTTCAATAACTTTTCATTATTTTACTTACGTTATTTACTGCGAATTATTATTAATATTATTTATCACCTCATTGAATACGAACCCTTATCTCTCGCAAACTTACAAGTAAAAAGTAACCAAATCTGGTTACAAACTAAACCACTAACTTTCATACATTTTTAAAACTCCTTTTTTCCCCGTTTTAAAATATTCGAACAAATAAACTGAATACAATAATTTCAAAATAAATGAAATGAATGACCAGAGGTCCATTACAAAAGGCTATTCTTTTATCCACATACTCTCTCTTTGTATGTCTGTTTGTTTCTCTCTCTTCCCCTCTCTCTTTCTGTATGTGTGTGTGTCTCTGTGTTTGAAGAAGACAAGTGTTGTTGTATTGCATAATGAGCATTCCTGCATGATGTCCATATTAGTATTTTCCTTTTGTTTGCAAACATTCCTATATCTTAGAACTTAACGTGAAGGGAATTTCTGCCTATCTATCTCGGGGTTCTCTAAATTATGCTCTTCTTCCTCTAAATGGAAGAATATCCTGACATGCCATGTTTTCGCCCATATTTGTACTGTCGTAATGGTTGTCTAATTATTAGGCGCACAGTGAAACAATTCTCCTGGATCAATGAACTATTATTTCTTACAACTCCAACCTCCATTTATTATTGTAAGTGAGTGTACAGCGAACGAAGAAAGTTTCTGAAATGCAAAGTAGTGAACATAGGCAACACACAATACTCGTAATTTTCGCTTAATCAGGTCTGAACATGAACGAAATATCTGTCCTGTCTCCTTTCTTCCGTTGACCCAAGCACCATACTAGAAAGTCGCTCCAGCCGATTACATTCTCTGCTGATTTTATCGTCGAAGATCTGTGACGTCATTTTCTTGTCAAGCACCCAGAGCAGCATTCGCGTGGAGTTTTCTTTACTGCTGTTTGGTAATCTAGAACGAATAAATGTGTTATATTTATGTTTGCTAAAGGAATAATGAATTCCTTTTGTGAGAAAAAGTGTTGTGTAGTTGCACATTGTATGTTTTATCTACAGCGATCAATAATACAGAAAGAAATTTGTTTTAGAGCAACTTTCTGTGAATTAGCTAATCTCAGCAATATTCGAAAGGAAAGGAGAAAAGAGAAACAATGTTCCTTGCTTAATGTAACCTGACATTAATCTAAAGTGAGAATAGGTAAGTATATAGCCAAAGTTGACTAAAGATTTAAAAATGCGTTCAAGTTCACACATACCGAAATGTATATAATATTGTTCCCAAAATAATGGTGAAAACTTCTGTATGTGACTAAATCAAAGCAAAAAAAAATTTTCATTGGAAGAAATTCAAAATTTTGCTTTCTTTTGGAGCTACAGGTGCTCCAAGTTAAGGCGGCACAAATGACGCAGTAATTCGATACATAATGACGTAAGCGGTGTAGGCTTAATAAATCACAATCGAAGTACTACTCCTACATTTATTTAAGCAACGTTTATGATTGTTACAATGCCGCATAGACAGGTTTTGCAACATAATTTTGAACTTGAATTTATTTTAAGACCTTTAGGGAAATATGGCTCATGATGGCGGGATGAATGGCGGATGAAGAAAGTGGGAGGAAACTTACGCACCCCGAGAAAACCCACGCACACGGTGTTTGTCCACGACAAAGTCCACATGGCATGAGCAGGGATCGATCCGACGACCCATAGCACTAGAGATGAGCGATCTACCAACTGAGCCACCGCGGCCATTTTGCAACATAAGAGTGTTGTTGTCAAAGAATCAAAATTGATTAACAGGGACAACATAAAATGGCACAAAGTTCGGAGGTAGTTATTTACATCGAAACAAGAAAAAATTCGTTTGAAGAAATTTGAGGCACGCATAGTTTCGGAACTACAGGAGTTCAAAGTTAGGGCGGCATCGTCTCAAATATCCAGTAATTGTTCTAGGCTTAATATAGAGAGGGAAAAAGTAAGGTGGAGAGACTAAAACAATTATTGGGCACTATTACTCAGAACATAGTTACAAGCGGCTGCAACAAAATACTGACTCTCAGTTGCTGGTAAAGTGGATTCCGAACCACTCGGTTCGATAGACCCTCAAGGAATCAAACCAGCCGCTAGACGCACCAAAGTGTAAATACTGTACTTAGAGGCGTAACTACATTTTATGCTCCCCCACGCAAGAGAATACCTATAAGGCCGGAAGTCGGTTCAGCACATCAAGAGGCTATGGTGAAGCGCCCTTTTGGAAGGGTCTCCCCCTCATTGCAGGGTTTTGCGCCCTTTTGGAAGGGTCTCCCCCCTCATTGCAGGGTTTTGCGCCATAGTAGTTACGTCCATGACTGTATTGTGTGTAACACTGCACACAAACCTATCCAACAAATAACTTCTTGGTATAGTTCCCCACTTTTATATATACTATACTGCACCCTGAAAGGGAAAGGGAAAAACAGACATGATCATAATCACCAAAGATTATTTCGCGAGATTGGTGTTATATAAAATATCTGTGTGGGGGAGTCGCAAATAAAGAAGTATGTTGATACTGTAGTTACAATACTACATATACTTTACCTTTAAGAGAAGGTTAATCACATGTTCAAGTATGTGGGGTTTATTATACTGAGTGGTTCGGAACCCACTTCACCAGAAACTTTAGGTCCCGTCATAGGAGTTCCCTGGTTTGTTTTGACCATTCGTAACAGATTTTACTGATGATGTTCAGTAATAGTTTTGGTCCCTATTACCTTTAACATCTTCATTATTATTAGATCATTTGCATTTGCTAATTAATGCCACCATAAATTATATTGCTTTGATTGTGAACACCATTTACCATTGGTAGAGCACTAAAACTGAACGTTCCGACGTAACTTGGAAAAAGAAAAAAGTTCTGACTGTTCCTGGATTAGACGTCATATACATGCGGATAAAATTAATTGTAACTATCTGCCTTAAACACCTTGGTCACGGGGGCTCCGATTGATAGTTTTCAATGTATGGGAATTCTTGCACCGATGCGATCATAGCAAGTTTGTTCGTATTTTCTCTACAGAAATGTTATGCACCACATACTTGTTCACCGATATCATTTCATGCCTTTAGTTACATTCGATGATTCTGCCAGACACCACCCCTCAAATAGAGGGTGGCCTACCCTTCAAATCTTCGAATACATACGCCAACATTAAAAATCGAAATAAATCCTGCATGACCTAATTCAAAAGTGACGGGGGCATGATGGCGGGTGCCCAAGGCATGGGAAGTTCGATTTCGGCGGTTAGTGCAGGACTTCGTCTTCACACGTTCAATTGTGTCCAGGATGTACTGAGAATGGTTAGATGAAGACGTCACAGTCCACGACAGACACCATACCGGGCGTTCAGCCGCCCTCAATGACCGAGACTGGAAACACTTGCGACGAATGGTCAACAGTGCGACATTGCGAGACAGGAAGGCGACAGTGCGAGAAATCACGATCCAATTCAACACTGGCCGTGCTAGAAACGTTTACCAGTGGACTATCTGTCGGAACATGCGTTCCCTCTTGAATGGGAGCCGTCGTCCTAAACGTTTTCGTGGTAAGGAATGGGCCCTTTGTTTTTTTCTGGAAGACACGCTCAATGGTCCATGATATCGCCAGTTGCTCGAAGATCATCTATAACCTTTTTTTGGCCTTTCAACAACCTGACGATCTTGCGGTATTTCAAGATGACAATGCACCGCCACATCGTTCCAATGTCGTCTGAAAATGGTTCGAAGAGCATACAGGGGAAGTCCAATGACTGAGATAGCCACCCCGGAGCTTGATATAAGCCCCATGGAGCATACCTGAGATGCCTTTGAACTCAGGCTCCGTGCCCTGGATCCTCCACCCACGAACAGCCCGTAATTGGTTTCCGCTATGTACACTGTGTGATGTCAACTACCTCCGGAAGCGTACCAGGGCCTATTCTAAGTGGAAACGTTCGGCTCGGTCTGTCTTTGATCTCCAAGAATTATGTGTGCCTCATCTTAACATCTTCGACTAGCTCTACATTCTGAATCTCCTCTTCTATAAAATATTTAGATGAGTTGAAAACCAATTAATTGCGTGCTCTTTGACCATGTTTAATCTAGCTTAAGTATGGTGATGTTATATTCGGTGGTACTTGGTTAACTTCAGTGGCTTGTGTTCGTGCTCGATATTTATCCCTTTAATCTGTAAACTTAGTTCTATACAGAGTCCAATTCCCGAGTTTCATTTGCGAATTTGATGAATATCCTATCCTAGAATCTAACAGCACAACATGCTTCTATCATCTCGAGTGCGCTCATTTCCCCCTTAATTTACGCCTCTTGCCCCCTTTATGCCAGTTCTATTGGAAATCTCGCGAAAGTTAAGGTAAGTGGTGTTTCGCGAATACCGCTTATTGTATCCACTTGGTTCACAGGTTCAAGATTTACACACACAAACAAATATTAAAGCCACTAGGACGTCATGGTGGAGTTTAGCGCCGGTTTAACTCTCTGAGATAACGTAGAGATATTTCTCGCGACAATCGCCGAGATGCTGTGTTCTAGGTACAATTATGGAACTCATCCCATCACTGGAAATTTTTAAATCTCAAAATTCATTCAAGCACGGCTTACTTAAACGTTCTGATTCTATTTCAAACTAACTTTCGGTACTTTGTCAAGCTTTCATTCTAATGCGCTAGATCATAAAGTCAAGGTACGATCCCGAAATCTTCCCGTGGTAAGAAGTTTCTTTTGTTTCAATTTTAGTCTTTTTAAAGTGAAAAATGGGTGCCGTAAATTCCTGTTTTCGGCCTCGTGCTCAAAGTCAAAACCAGTCTTCCGAAAATCAAACAATGAGTTCAGTGCATTCTGTTTGTAATATGTGCCATGCGAATTCAATCTTTTATACACGCAAGCTGAAAAACGGATTCACGATCGCCTCACACGAATACAGTTCGGTGTTCAGGCAATAAATGTCAAACTTAGATTGCAAAATCTTTCACTTAGAACGGTCATAAGTCATCATGTGCGAATTTTGCTAGTTCAGAGTTCTGCCAACTTTAGATACCGAGGCTCTATACAGCAGAATCACAAACATGGTCAGCAGAACAGACAACAACCAAATACGCGAATTCCATCACCGCGTTATACTAGAGCAAATAAACATGTCAGATTTATCAGACAGAAATCTGATGGCCCGAAGCCAACGACATCAGAAAATCCAAAGTCAGAACTAGCTTCAGACTCAAATAGTGAAAACTGGTATTAATATAATCTCATTGAAACATGACTATGACAAAAGTAATACTCCCGGTTTAGACTTTTTTCTCTCCAAATGTGACTTTTGAGTCCATGCCAATACGTCAGAATATTTCTAGTGCTAGATCGCAGAATAAGTGTTTTTGTATAAGATGCGTTCGACAAATTAGTGTTTGCACTTCTTTTGAACGAAAATCAGATTTCAGTTATCTTTTTTTCTGAAAACCACATTTCCCCGAAAACCACCCGTTTCCCCCTTAGCTTTAATTTAAAGCCGTTTCAGTTCAATATGAAGTTAGAAGTTTAATTTTCTTCCCTGTTCGTGATGATTTCTCGAAAAGTCAAGTAGGTAAAATTTTTGAACGTTTGTGTACCTAATTGAACAGATTCCAACATATTTGGTGAAATCGACCCGTAACTAAAATACAGGTTCACCGTCTGCGGAGCAGGGTATGAGTTACCTGTTAGATTGTTGCTCTCATTCACTAATTAAGAAAGAGGATTTCTAATTAACCATGCGGACATTCAGTTCCCCAAATTAGGTTCAAATTGAAATTTAGGAATTTGTATTAGGATTTTTGATATCGATTTTATAAATAATAATGTTTCTTTTACCAAGTTCTTGCCACAATTTTAGCTTTTGGTTCATATTAAATTTTGCGTATATTTTGCATTTATTAAAAAGTAATAACTGACAAAAATAACCTGATAGTCACAAACTACTATTCCACTAGGATTGTAAGTCCTAAGGTTACTTACTAGCCAAACGCAGTACAATGGAATGGTACCGGTGAACCGGTGAAACCATACAAGTTTCTGTCAGTCAGGATTTATGGTCGTATTTGTACATGTTATTGACTATTGTAAATATTATTGTCACATTGTAAATAGTAGATTTAAGTAAAAACTCAATGAACATTTATTAAGGAAAGCCTTAATAAATGTACAAATAATTTCATCTTATTTTTATGGGTTGAAATTCAAAAATTAAAGAATTCGTACTAAACTTTATGATAGATCAAACTAACATGTTTTCCTCTTTCTCTTGTTGGTTTGATGGATTGTACGTTGCATACGATTTCTGAATTTTATGATATTTAGGCAGTCAAATTTTCAAAATTTCTAACAATTTTCTATCTATATAAAATAACCTCAAAGAACATTTAGGTTAAGAAGAGGCTCGACTGAGATCTTCTAAGGTCAAGTATTCAAAATTCCGGGAGGCAGTTTCAATATTTGGATTTTACGATAATATAGGAGCTCCATTCTGCATTAGTAATGTTTGATTCGGTGCACCATGAATATATACTACCGGTAGATTCAAGTTAGGTTAAATGTCGACACACATTTTTCTTCAGAGTACTCAAATTTATAAAACAATGATTTTCGACCGACGTATAATGATGGATATAATGATGAATATATTGACAAATGAAGTATTTTGATAATGGTGAAATGATGATATTTACAATGGAATCTGCCTCACCGATTCTACAATGATAGATATATATATTGATATGATATGAAGTGAAATCAAATAATATATATTTCGCTATTATGTGAATTGAGATATATGCCCTTAACTTTTTTTTTTTTTTTTTTTTTACAAATGTCCATGGACAAACTGCTCAAATTTCATATTAACTCTAATTTATATCTTTCTATTCTATTCCTCGAGATTTTGGAAATATCAACAAATTATAATCCGTATCCGCCGCAAAATTTAACTTCTTTCTCTATTTTGTCATTCTTTTCAGTGTTGTGATCTATGCTCCATGTTTTATTTTAAAGTGAATTCATTAGTATAATTTTCACATCTTTTTATTTGCTTAAGAGAAATTAACTCACATAATAATCTTTTGGACGACTAAATCGTATACGAGCTAATTAAATTGAGTTAATATAGGATTTACTTGTACCGCAGAAAGTTTGAACAACACATTCATTCATTTTGTAATGAATGTGTTACGTTATTTTTGTGCGTCTCATTCAAAGGTTGAGAATATGTATAACCTATACTTTCGTTCGATACGATAAAGTTTCAATGAATTTATATACAAGGTTAACCTTCAGAAGTCTGCGGAAAGTGATTCTTATGTCCAACAAATGGCATACTATATATGTGTTCTGTTTTTTGGATTTTTTTTTTAAATTAATATCGAAGTCCGTTACTGTAACGTTTGAGTACGTCAATTTAGAGACACCCTGTATATTTTTTAGGGATAGCAATTTCTCAATGCCTAGCCAAAATTGGCTATTTGTGTGTGTAATAATAATAGCATTTGTCTAGGCTAGAACATCCGAGACTGAGCAAAACTTACTTTCTTTTAGTCATATTTGTAGAACAGCTATTTCCGCGGGGCAACAAGCATAACTTAAGGGGGCATGAGCGCACTCAAGATGATCGAGACGTATTGTGCTGCTACGGTTCTACGATAGGAGTATTCATCTTATACACAATTGAAACTCGGGAATTGGGCTGTGTATAGAACTAAATTTAATGCTTTAAAAGACAGGTTAATATGATAAATACTGAGCACGAATGCAAGACACTGAAGTTAATTAAGTTCCACTCAATATAATGTCATCATACTTAAGATAGATAAAACATAGACAAAGAGCATGCAGTTAATTGGTTTTCCAACCCATCTGTTTGTTTAATAGTAGAAGAGACAAAGAATGCAGAAGTTGTCCAAGATGCTAGATGCGACACAGAGAGTTGTAGTAGATCAGATAGACAGAGCTGAACGTTGTCACATGATGTTGAAGCTCTCTATTCTCTAGCAAAGTATATCGGAGCTGAAATTAGTCTGTAGTACCAAGTCTGTAGCTGGAGTAGTAACGAGCGAAGGATTCCCAATCGAACGATCAACCCACACACCGAACATAAAGTATAAAATGTCTAGTTTTTATATGAAACTCGATTTTGATGTTCCAATCACAGTTCACTTCTCCCGGAAGTGTGTTCTCCCAGAACACCAATCACAATCGAGCCGAACTTTGGATTTGCAGTGGTTGCTCGCACTTCGGCCCGCTGAGCAAGGTGGACTTCAAACTGCTAGCCTAAGTTTATCTTTGGTTTTGCTTCGT